>MLQL01000022.1:0-121467 GCA_002072365.1 Penicillium flavigenum
AAGCCCGCTCAATTCCGCTATAAACCAGGTTTTGAAAGCCTGCCAGATCACGATGCAATCCGCCGCACTACTAGAGAGAGAAGTGAGCGATTTACGCGCTGAAAACGAGAAGAAGAAGCAAAAGCGTGCTAGATCTAGGAAGCAGATACATAAAGATGAAGGCCTCTCAGTGCAAGAAGCATCTGCATTAATTGCGCAGCCGGTGGAAGCAATAGAAGCACCTTCACCCCCCCGGCGAAGAAGGCCTTCGCCACCTTTGCAGCCAAGAACTAGGGCTTTACCAACCTGCGGGCTATGCAAAAATCAGGGCCATAGGAGAGATGCATGTCCAGATAGATGATGATTTTTTTAATTTTAATTTAATGGCGTTTTGGTTGAGATAAATGCATTTAAAATTAGGAAGTTGGGTGGGGTGCGCAGCTGGCTTACATGCGCAGCTCGCTTACCGAATACGTTAGGGGAAATGCCTCAAAGTGATAGTGGGGCCAAAACACCTATGTATTTCCACCTAGGATCATCGCTCTAGTCACATTCATTGAGAATGACATGCTTCTTTATCTCGCTCTCCCCCCTTGTCATTCACTATGTCTATCCTCAAATTACCCCCCGAGCTCCTCGTTAGCATCGCAGAAACATCAGAATGTCGTGATCTTAATACACTTCTTTAATACCACTCTTATCTCTACAATACAGTTATGACTACCTTTACCAACTTAACATATAGCAGCACGACGTATCCGCACTATACTAGGCGGCCTCTTCCGGATCTGATAGTACCCTTTAGCATTTTCTCGACGCCGGGGCAAACTTCCAATGAGAGTCTCAATATCTCGCCTGCTCCATAGAAAAGCGCGGAACACGAATAAGATGGCCAATCTAAATAGACAAAATGAAGGAGCATCCGATCTCCTACGTAGTAGCTTAAGGACACCTTAAGATCGTGTAGCGTCCTTCTTAATATAGGTGTCGATATCAACTACCGGGACCGTGACCACTTAATCCCTCTTGCCCCCGTAGCACAGGAAGGTCATTTTGCTCTGACTCAAGCACTTATAGGTCAAGGCGCAAAGCAACTATCACACAACACCGAGGGTATATACCCACTTGCTCAAGCGGCATCACATGGTCATCACAACATTAAAGATCACCTGTTTAAGGAGCTACGTCAATACAGTTACAGCGAAACAAACCCTAAGGTAGACCTCTACTGGATGTTGAATACGTCGCAGAACGCGGCGACGAAGATCGCATACGGTATCTTCTCTCTCAGGGCGCCGGTGTCAACTTTCAACTCCCTATAGAGAGTCTTCCCCTCTATGCGGTGAGCTCAGATTTTCTCCGTCTCCAATCAGCATCCGCTGAACTAATATTGGAAAATGGGGCCGATCCAAATAGGGTGGCTTCCCTATCCAAAAGTGTACAAGCGGGAAGACAAGTACTGTCAATACTAGCGCTTTGTCGAGACGACAGCTATCGTCTGATTAGGATGCTGATCCAGTACGGCGCAGACACGGGAGGGCAAAGCCAGGCCCTAATGACAGCATTGCAATATGAAAAAGCTGCTGAATTTCGATTCCTGGTAGAGAATGGGGCAAGCCTATTTACGAAATTCCGCAGGACATCTGTCGTTTCTATGGTGATGAGATTCGGGTTCCAACCCATTATCGATATTTGTCTAGAGCAGGGAATTGCCCCTGATATGAATTCTTGATGCAAAAGCCTGTCTGCTGTGATCAGGCTCTAGCTGGCTCCTTTCTTATTTTTCGGGTTTTGTCGGGCGATTTCCGAAGTATCAGATATAATGAAAGCTTGGGGAGAAAACAACAGATTTAAAGGTTCCAATCTAAGTACAGCAATCATGCGTTAGGTAAGGGAATCCCAGTTCGGGAGATTCAATCAAAATTAAAAATTAAAGGTTATCCTGGTTCCAGAGAATTGCTGTTATATGAGAAGAGTTCGAAATATGTACAGACATGTCTTCGGCAATTTTCCAACATGGTTTTCTTCTGTCGCCAGTCTCTGCCGGGCATCAGGAGAATGCAAGATGAAGGTTGACCATGTCACTGGGTGTCACATCACAAATGATCGAGACTGTGTATATATTGTGTATAGATACTTCCATTTCGCGGATATATTGTTTTGTCTCAAAGCCTACTGCAAAATATCTACACTTAGTATGTACTACTAGTAGTATCCATGGATCTACAGTATTGTGACTGTATTTGTTCAAGTCTCCAAGTGGATATATGCCAAGCTTCTCGGGTTAGCGCACTCCGAGTGCGGGCTGAAGCTAAAGCGAGAGGGCCATAAAAGGCAACTTGGTTTTCTCTTACATTCTGCTCTAATTCCAAATATTTTATACTAAAAATCCCGTCATGGCTCAAACTCAACCCCGCCGCTTCGCCCAAATCGTCCACCTCAAGCCTTCCGCTGTCGCAGCATACAAAGAATGCCACGCCAATGTCTGGCCCGAAATCCTTCAAAAGATTAATGAGTGCAACATCGTAGACTGTAAATGTCCAGATGTATAAACATAATGTATGTTTAAGCTGGCTGACATAGTGTATTTACCGCTGCAGACTCGATCTACTTCGATAACGATCGGACTCTATTCGCGACTTTCAAGTATATCGGCACAGACATCGAAGCTGATATGAAGAACATGGCATCGCTGCCGAAGATGAGAGAGTGGTGGGCTATGACTGATGAGATGCAGGTATGTTGAAGATTTGACGAGAATGCAGAGATACAGACGCTAATCCGAATAACCCGGTATTAGGAGAGCCCTATTCCCGGAGCCGTGAGCAGTGCTGAGGGTCCAGGGTGGTGGAAGCCCTTGGAGGAAGTGTTTCACACAGATTAAATCTTCCGGCCATGGCGAAGATAGTTGAACTTGTACATAGCTATAGACTCGTTGTTAAACGGTCGCTTATTGGAAAAATTGATCAATCCTTTTTTGTTTCGCATCATGCGCAGAGGTTCCGATGCCACCCTTAGTACGGCGGAGATTGGCAAGATGTTTCTTGTCGTCAATACCCAGAACAACAAATGCGAAGCCTGGCATGATAGTAGGAAGCATGGTCTTTTCTGTCGGGTTTGGTGTAATCGATACCGTCATATAGCCGGTGTTTGACCAGACAGGCTTCCTATGAAGCGTAGTCATGTTTGTGTCACAAATTCCGGGAGCAACCTTAGTGTCCGCTGGATTGAAAATCTCAATAAAATATGACCATAACTCTTGGAGGATAATGCCATGGGCAACGACTGCGATGTTTTGTTGGCTGTGGGGGTCACGCATCAATAGTGGGAGCAGGTGCTTGTTGAAAAAGTTTTCAGCCCTCTGTCTCATCGACGCTTTTGACTCAGGTATGACCCAGTCTCGCGGCCTTGGCGATGGAGGAGAGGTGTTCCAGAAGCTGCCTTCCATCGATCCGTAATCTTTCTCTCTCAAATTCCGAGTCAATATCGGCTGTAAGGGTGTTTCATCGGAGGGTGAGACCTGAGCATGGCAGACCCCCTCGGCTGTAATTCTTGCTCGGCGTAAGTCTGAAGAGAACACCGTCGTGAATTCAGTTGAATTGGAGACGAAATAATGAGCAAGGCAATTGACCTGAGCCATCCCATGGTTGGTCAGTGCCGAGTCAGTGGTACCGGCCCTATCACAAGCAGTCAGTGTGAGTCGAGTGAGAACATCAATGCAGGAACCTGGCTCCCTACAGGACTTTCCCAACATTGTGCACTGTTTCCGCATGGCGAATGAGATATAGCTGCATTGCGATATAAGAAGCTGGTAAAGTTAAAGCAGGGGGAAGTCCGTATTCTGGGAGACTGAGGAAGACACTAGGGATTGAGATGAAGAGGGCCCTATATAAGTGAGGTGCTAGAACCAAACATTGTGACCTTGCGGCCATCAACAAAGAATGAGAGTTCCAAAGGTGAAACAAGTTGGCCATGACGCAGTAAAAGCGCTAGCCGTTTTAGGAAATACCTGTCGCCTCAGACGTCAGGCCTTATTTAGCCAGGCCCTGCAACGAATGGCATTTATGCCTACCTGCCTCATATACTGTCGGCCATAATATATATGAGTGATGTACACAGAGACTGCCGCAACTAACAGCCTTCCAAGAAATTTTGAGGGCGCTGAAATTATCTGATTACAACCAGAATATAAGGACAGGACTTGTGGAATCGTCCATGAACATGACCATTAGTCGATGTTTCCCCTCGGATGTCTATTATATTTCACACCCGGCTATTCCGAATGGGCTAATTCATTGAACTGATTTAGTGAGGACCTGGAGTACGACAAGCATATCAGTCTTCGTATACCTATGACCCCACAAGTTATTCTGCCTATGTATTCATACCTAGAGACCTATTCGCCCCGACGGCGATTTTTCGTTTGGAATAAGAGACATGATATTCTGTCACCTTCGTAATTCCCGTTGCATTTTGATACTGGGCTTCGTCGCCCTGGCTAGACGGGAGGATTAGGCCCGTGCTATCCTCCGAGGGACGGGTTTGGGAATTGCTGATTTGGTTCATACCGATGCTGCCCTTCGTATCGGGCTGCGCATGAAGTGGGTTCCAGTCGCTTCGAGGCTGCGAGGTGACTTTAAGTCCTGAGTTCCTGGTGGCCGAACTTCCATAGCTGTCGGTGCCGTGATCTACGGAGAAAAAGGAGGGAAAGAGCCTAGCAAGTGGCATCCACATCATCGGCAGGCAGGCACAGGTGATCGCCACGTTTTCCTCCAACATCGTCCATACTGAGGAGGCGATATCATCTGTGTGGGTATATGTGAGTGTCTGAGCAAAAACAACCCTGAGGGACTATGAGGACACTTACAGGTAGTGTCAGGACTGGTTGACGAGAAGTCTAGGGTCCGCATCCGGAGAATGCTCGTAACAGCGACACTTGGAAACTCCAGGTCAGTCTTGAGTTGACGCCTCGTCTGCCGCACCAAGGTATTTAGGACTTACAAGGCGCCGAGGGCAAATACCCCCATCAGGGCGATTTTCCGCTTCAACACTATCTTCGACTTGTAGAGTGGATACATCGGGAGCGTCAATATGATGATATCGGTAGCGATTGAGAAGCCGGCGTTGGCGTACCAGTTGGTTGTTATGTTGATGCACGATCCTGGAATGGTCTTGTTCCAGGCTCGGGCCACTGGTGTGCATTGAATTATGGAGGCGAAGAAGGCGGCCACCATGTAGAAGGTGATGATAACTAAGAGCGCGTAACAGGTGATGCGGAACCAACGCTGGATAAAGATGCGCAGATATAACAACAGGATCGACATCTTTGTCATGTTCATGGTGAGCTTGTAGAAAGCTTGACTAACGAAGAAGAGCTGGCAGGACTGAGGTTAGTAACCCACACGGACCTAAAGGGCTAGCGATCCGTCGACACAACATAGAATTGGAGGGCTACATCGAGGGCAATCCCGAACGTACCTTTAGGGTCATTAGCTTATTCGGTGCTGTGAGATTCGCGATGTGTTGGCCAAAGCCATAGGCACAGGACCCCAGCATGAGGGCCATGACGATAACCGCAAACATCTGGTGAGAGCAGTGTTAGGTTTGTATGAGGCAGTTCAATCTCAAGCATGAAGAGCTCACGGAGGAAGCCAAAATGGTCCAGTCGTCCCAGCCCAGGCCCGACTTAGACTTGACTCGGGACCAAAGTCGGATAGCCACAAAGGCTGGCGTGGTGACAAGAAAGACGATACATGGCACTTGGATTTCCAAGGCCCTGCTTGATCCTGGAATATTTTCGGACATAGCAAATTGCTAGAGGTCGCCTAGAGTAGCTAGTATGGTCTACGAAACCGATTGAGGCGAAGGTCGATACATATGTACTAGTCCCAAGGCCATCTCAGTTGTAAATTTTCTTCTTTTTTTCATCCATATTCCCTGCATAAGCACATTCCCGCATTACCGGCGGGATAGCGTGTTAGGACACGCGTGTTATGCAGCAGAGTCACATCGACACTGACAAGGGTCCCATTCGCGGAAGTTTTCGCTGTCTTGGCATCGAGTAATATCGCGCGGACTAATCGGGGCATTGGCCCGTTTCATCCGAGATCCTTGTCAAAAGTGGATGGCTAGGTCGCGGGGGTTGCAAGATTGGACGTGATTAATTTACGCTGCATGGCGTTAAAGGCGCTAGTTCGGGAATTGTTGGGGGCTAACTTGGGTCAGGACTGGACAGTCGGTTGATGTCAAGTACATTTGCACGCCGAGCCAGGAAAAACAAAACACTTCAGACAAAATATTACCAAGAAGAATTTACCTGTTGGATTGCTCAAGGACAAGGCCAGAATCCCTCAATCAACTGACCAATTACTCAGCACAGCGTCTCCCCGGGCCCGGGCCCTCCCCAACGGTACCTGACTACACTAAGTACGTGCTAGTGAAATTGCAGATTAGAAACACCGAGTCTTTGCGAATGAAATTGCAATTAACAAGCCCCCTATACGATCGAAAAGCGAAACAGGAAAGGCTGTACGGAATAGTCGGCCCCTAGATAACTAACCACATATAGGTAGCAACGCGGCATCTGTGCCCCTGGCTCTGGTGCAACACTGGGATCCGTCTTTATTTTACACTAAAATAGTTCTCAAGCTATATATATATGTTTGCATCGGTGACGAACAATTGGGTCTGTTCTTCTCCTATACGATCGATAGAGACCGTGCTCTTTAAACGGCAGTCACTAAGAGAACTTGGTCCTTGTGCGAACCACATCATGAAGATCTTCTCCGTCTTCACTGCCTTCTCGGCAATTCTCTCGTGTACGGCTGTCGTCTCCGCACAATCCGACCCCGATCCGGTTGGCACCATCTACGATGGCCATGTGCCAGCCAATCTATATGGATCCAGCTACCCCTACCCTTGGCCGGTGAAGCTGTTCAACTTCTACAATCAGCGCCAGAACCTTACGATGGCGTTCATGGACATCCCAGCAAGGAAACACAACAAGCATAAGAAGACCGTCGTCTTGCTACACGGTGGTAACTTCTGCGGCGTCACATGGTCCGACACGGCGGGCCAACTGTCGGCCGCCGGCTACCGAGTGATCCTGCCCGACGACATCGGCTTCTGCAAATCGAGCAAGCCCCAAGGCTATTCTTACAACGTACAACAGCAAGCTTTGAACATCCACAGCCTGCTTACTGCGCTAGGGATCGACCAAGTCACCGTAATCGGCCATTCGATGGGTGGCATGATTGCCGCTCGCTACGGTCTCATGTACCCAAACAACGTTCAACAGCTTTTCCTCGTTAATCCCCTGGGTCTGGAAGACTGGGTAGCGAAGGGTGTTCCCTATCTGTCAATCGACGCGTCGTACGAGAGCGGTGTTGTGTCGAACTTCACCACTCTCAAGGCCTATGAGCACGCCAACTACTTCCCAAATGCCCCCTGGAAGCCTGAATACGATGCCTGGGTCCACATGCTAGCCGATATCTACGCCGGTGACTATGGCTCTGAGTATTCGTACGTCATGGCTCTTGTCACCGATGCCTTACTCAGTCAGCCTATCATCTACCAGCTACCTCTCCTGCAGACACGTACCTATCTCTTGGTAGGAGACAGCGACGTCTCGGCGCTTGGCAAAGCGTGGTCATCCCCTGCTGTTGCTGCGAAACTGGGCCATTATCATGAGCTCGGTCCTGCTGCCGCAGCCATGATCCCCAACTGCAAGCTCCACATGTTCCCCGGTCTAGGCCATGCACCCTTCCTCCAGGACCCCAAGGCCTTTTACGACGTGCTGCTTTCTTGGCTGGACTAGATTGGATTTGCAATTTGCACACCATAACATTTGATACAATAGTTTCAGACGAGAACGATGTTGCGAATAATTTCCTGTCTTAGCCAGGCACCTACGGTTGCATATCATCAGCTAGGAAACAGCAGGGCAGATGGCAAAGACCTTCCCGTACTAATAGTGGGAGACTTGGTCAACCAATGTACATAGAAGCACTTTAGAATAGCCATACTAAAAGCTAGTGACTTGCGATTTTGGTGGAACCAATTTAGAGTTCTATACCTGACCCTAAAACTTCTATTTCCAGCTGCGTCTCAGGCTACTCACTGAGTGGCTGGTTAAGAACACTGGAGCCCGTCTAGATATCCTCCTCGAGTGATACGGTGGTCTCCAGAGCTGCTTGCAGGGTGGTTCCGCATTTGTTCCTGTTACGTATATGGCTCTTCGGGGGGTACAACGAACGCAAAGGGTTGATACAGTGATTACACATAGGGTCACTTGGGTTTACGTAGCCATTTATGATCAGACAGACTATGCAGGCAATCTACAATTCTCAGGTTTTGAGATCCTATAAGGACACTGCATAGGAAAGACCTAACATGTCGGACTCCGCTATTCGTGTACTTGGCGCGTTGTCATTCATAGCATAGGGTACCAACATCTACTGGACATTCCAGTGACCTATATCTGCACTGGATACTTCGCCTCCCATTTCCACTGGCAAGTGGTATAGCACAGAGTTCCTTCAAGAAAGTGCTTATTCCTGCGGCCCTGTCTCTTCATCCTTGCTGTTACGAGCATCATATCTTTTATCATTTTAACGCAATATGCTCACCAAATCTAAGAGGCAGTTAGCCCTCTTTGGAACAACACGACGACTTCTTGCCCAGATTGCCAACGAGGAACTAGGAACTCCTACACTTGAGCCGTCGGCAACTGTGTCACAATGTCATATTGTTCTTCGCAACCCCCTATATGTTGGTGGGAAGAAAACTAAATAATTGTCCGGCTGGGAGTTTTAATTCCACCCGTGTTACTTCAAAAGGATAATACAGAATCTGTTGAAGAATGGGATCCGGGTAATATTTTTCGGTTCATTAGAGATTGGCTACCAGGCGAGATCACGCAACATGCCCAGGAGACTCTGATTAAAGAGCCCCAAAATTCCGTTGCTAATCAAGGTTGGATCCGAACAGCCGCAATTTGGGACCTAGTTAACCTGGAGGTTAGAAAAATGGCTTGAAATCGCTCGAAAATCACCGACACCATCCCTCAAGTCGACGTTTACTGCATGGGAGAGGTCGATTTATTTCGGTCACCCTACTCACCCAGTAAGTTGAAGTCAACCGCTCAATTCTAATAGAGGAGAATCTGACGTATGTGACGTCTATAGCTGCACAGAACATGTCTTTCTCAACCACCTTTAATACCCGCCCATCCAGATGACCTACCGGACATGACTGCGCCACTAATTTGCTTTGCGTCCGTGCCGCAAAGCAGACTACGAATTTCAGGACCATTTGACAGAGCCATTCAGCCCCTCCTGGACAAACTCGGCATTCCCCGGTCTGCTGAGAGATGCACGGTACCTTGTTTCGTCCGGCAGTTACCATCTGTTTTACTCCACTTTCCAGACGCTGTACAGGTCAACTCCGTACAATTACGAGCTCAGGCACAGGCCTCAATGCGAACGGTTTCCCTTGAACCCAATTTGGGTTTCCCTTATCACCTTAAGCTTTCGCTGGCTTGTCAAATCACATCTTCCCTGAGGACGATGACTCCGTGGACAACAGCACTGGGACCAGTTTTGACAAATATCCTGAAAAGGGCTAACGTCTTCGAGCGCCAGCTGCAGTCCCAAACTCGAGACATCAAGGAGAGGAACGTGAACAACCCTGCTAGCCTGAACTATTCTATCACATGCACATAGGATTGGATAACTGAGATTATTACGCAGTCATCTGCATGTTCCGGGCCTTCTATCACGCCTAGATGAGCCTCGTCGGGCAGACTCGACCTCCCCACTCTGAGAAGATTTAATCCATCCCACTTTGTGGTTATTTAGTCAGAAATACCCCTCGACACTGTGTGGAGTTTATTGAATATCAAAATTCCCTTTATACTCTCTCCTTCGTGTTACATATCCCCACTTCGCGCGTCTCCCCATAGCTAAGATGGGATTTGATCGGGTTATAACGCAGATCATCGCGAGTACTAAATATATCGTGCACCCACAAGCCTTGGTAAGTTTACATATGTCTCCTTGAGAGAAATATATGACCTTCGCTCATGTAGGGGACTGTTCTTGAGAACATCCAAGTTCAGGAGATCAGACCTGTTGTTGTTCTTGACGCGAAGATAGTGCAAGAAAGCACTGAAAGACTTTTGCAGCAACTCAATCTCTTTCATCAAGTAGACGATGTCTACAACGGAGAGTTCTCCGATTTAATAGTGCTAACAGGCACTCCTGAAGAGCTAGATCATGGTATAATTTGCAGCCTGGGAGCAAATGTCCGCATACATAGGCGATAGGCGATGCTGAGACTGAACATGCCCAGTGTCTGGATAAAATTTTTCACACAACTGCCCAAGAGAAATTGCCCTCCATTGCCTCGCCTTGTTGATACGCATATCACCTGCTCGCCCCCAGTTGCGCGACGAACGGCGATCAACCGTTCCTCTGCCCGGCTAGTCGGCACCTTTCGAACTCAGGCAGAGCCCACTTCACCATCCATTCTGAATCAAGGATTTGCCTTGCAGTTGAACAACTTTCGGGCCTGAATACAAGCATTGACCGCAGCATCGAAAATATGGCATCCCGCTCCGCCGGCTCAATAGGTGGCATGCCTTCTTCCTGTCGAGGCCCCTGCACACTGTCTTCGAATCGGTCTTCTCACGATCGATAAGACTTTCGATTTATCGGCTTCCCATCCTCAGTGAACCTACCATGTCGTCCCTCCCATTGGCACCACCATTCCGGGGGCAATATGCCAAGCGCCTCAACTTGCTCGCAGGTTAAATCATCCCCACTTATGATATACTGGTCGAAAAGTGGACTCTGGGCAATGATATTTCATATAGCGCAACCGAGTGACCAGACATCCGATGGAAAGGAAATAGATTTGTCTGGTTCGAATCGGACCTCCGGCGGGCGGTTTATAAGCGGGGTGTGAGACTCGTAAATTTGTTGCTTAGCAGGGGAGAAAGCCTCGCCAAAATCAGCGAGCAGAATTTTGGCTTCCGGAAGACTGAGCTTATCACTTGCTTCTCCAAACCATATTGGTATAATAGCATGCGACGGGATAGCTATTGGGAGGGATTTCCTATCAAAACGTCTTATAGCCTCGGCCTGCGGCTCGCCACACTTTTGATACAGCTCCTCGATAGTTAATTGATCCAGGTTGTACGGTAGCTGAAGCTGGAGCAGAACGTTTTCATAGTGAAGGTCTCCGTGGACAAATCCGTGAGAATGCACGTATTCGACCGCGATCACCAGTTGTGCCGCTAAAGCGCGGGCAACATCCAGTTGAAAAAGACGATTATGTGATTCATCCTTTGCCTCAGACAGGCTCATCCTTGCCGGACTAGTCACGTAACACGCGTGTCTCCCATTTGGACCGTGGATATGGAATGCGTCAAACACCGAAGGAATCATCGCCCTTTCTGGGCTTTGTCGGCTGGAGAGTTCGGAAAGCACGTCGAGTTCGAGGGGATTCGAATCCGAGGTACACACTTTGACTGCAACATATCTGTTGAAATTTTGATCTCGAGCTAGCCAGGTAGTTGAGTACGTGCCGTGGCCGAGCTTGTGAACCACCCGATATCGATCGTGAAATTGGTCCCCGATCGCTATGGGGTGATAGCCACCCACACTGTAGCTTTCTAATTTCTCCGTTCCCTCGATGGACTCATAAAGATGGCGGAATGGAGTGTCATTCCTTGAGGTCAGCGTGCAGAAAAGACCACGAATTTGATTGTGGTTATGCAGGGGCTTCCGAGCTTTGCTGGAAGTTGGATAAACGGGAGAGAAGAATGAAGAGCGAAAAGGGTAAAGGAGCGAAAAGATTGGATTTTTCATGCTCTCCAGTTCCCCTCCCTAGAGCCTGTATTTGATGAAATCAATTATCACGATCCATGGATGTTATTGTAGACGAGTCTCAGGTCGCGTAAGTTCCAGGCGTGACCGGATCTTGCCACGGAATGCGCAGCTTAACTATCAAAACTTTTAACTTAACCACCCATTATATCTGTAATACCGCTCCTATTCCAAGGTTTGGCTTCCTTTTAGGGGTTAATTGATAATTTCATATGTATTATTTACATAGATTTAGTGTTGTCGCCGTGTTCACTCCCTATAAATATATCTCCCTAACTCCGAGCTTCGCCCCGGCTTAGGCTACCACCCAGCTGGTCAACGACTATCATTTCTACTTTTCTATACTCAGTTTCACTCATTGAGGTAGCAGTTCACTAAATGTGGACAAGTAGCCGAAAGGGCTAAGAATTATCTCCGGATTAAGATGATCAATGTTCCCAGGACCTTGCTAAAGCATGGTCTTATAGTACTTTAGGTAAATAACTACCTCGCTTTGCTCAAGTTATAACCTACGTAGTATACAAGAATAGTAAGCCGCTTATACAGCCTTGTGATATCTGTTTTGGTAGTCTTTTTACATGCCCGTTTTAGCTATGAATTTTCTTAGATATCGTATATATTAGAGGTTTTCTTCGCTTGATTAGTCCTATAGCTATATGGGCAAGAAGAATTATCCCCCACGATTTGCATATCATATACTTTCCAAGCCATATGCCAGAGACCGGTTAGGACTAGTAGTTTTATATTGAACCCAAGCAACTTATAAAGTCATATGGAAATAACTAAACTTATGTCCAGGTACTCCGTACATTACTATTTCCTGCAGAGCAGAAACCTGTTGTCAGTACGGAGTAGACACGGACGGGATCGTCCAGCCCCAAAACGCGTCGCATCGCGTACCTCCCCACATTTCAATTAAGTTTTGCTTCCAGGGCAAGGAAGGCCCTTTCCTTCTCCTGGCGTTGGAGTACAGTCGAAGACGGCCAGACTGGGGCTTGAGTGATTCGGAGGAAGTGATGGAGCAGCTTAAAAAGAATGCCCCCATCCACGCCTCGAACAAGTTGAGCTTGATGAGAATCACGAGAATGCGAGAATGACTGGCCACCCGTAGAGGATCGGTCATTATCGTGGGCTGCTTCGTGCCAACAGAGGGAAGATTGGCACCCTCTGGGAAGCACCTGATGACTATCGCAAGGTATTCCAGATGATGGTTGGAGACATGCGCGAGGCTAGTGACAAGGCCTGGTACGCAGCCCCAGCTCCACCTGGGGAGATAGAGCCTCGAGCCCAATCTCAATCTGGACCTCAGGGACTGGTCGCCGAAGGACTCCGCCTGCTACAAAGGGCGCGAGAACAAACCGAACCTCAGCCGGATATTGACGACGAACTCCGCTTGTTAGACAAGGCACGGGAAGAGATAGTCAAGGGGCATGGCAAGGCTAAAGCTATCCTACACCAGGGATCGACCGAAGACTCCCAAGAAGCCCTCAAAGCAGTGGAGAGAGGTAGATGGATGATGCTCGCCGACTTGGAGGAGACGGAGACTTCACTCGTGGCCCAGGCTGATGATGTGGCTGAGGAATGGACACCCGAAGCTCAAATGACATTGCTATTTCTCATGGAAAAAGAATCGAGAGTCAATCTGGAAAAGGCCAGGTCTCTACTGGCTCCCATACTCGAATACCAGCCAAGCCAGGAGCCTCCGCAAGAAAATTGATCAAGCGCATGCTAAGAAGAAACGCTACCTTCAAAGATGCCGTGATACACTTCTCGCAGGTGGAAGGCTCGAAGATGTAGAGTAAGAACAGTGACTCAAATCGTGCATTAAAGACGCTGATGACGATAGATAATGGGGATGACTGGAGTCAGAATGGATCGATGAAATACTATGTTCAGTGGGAACTTGAGCAGAGCAAAATCGTTATATCTGTAGTTTAATGTGAATGTTTTGACTCGATCTACTTCAACCAAGTCTTTCTCAAGACTGCTCTAACTCCCTCTCATTCAACTCCGGAGAGCCAATCTTTTCATCGCCGGGGATTCCAGACATCCCAGGCGTACCTAGCTGAGAGCGCCAATCTTCCACAGGTGGTGGGCTCCATTCCGCAGCACTGTACAACCCCCGTCAGCACAAGGACGAACCAGCCATAACCAAAGCCATCAACTAGAAACGCCTACCCATGCTCCCGATCCTCAACCTCCTTCGTCCACTGCTCGGGAAGCGGTGGACGCGGCGGATCTGACGCGGTATTCAAGCCATCATGTCCAGCAGTCCGTCCCATATTGTACCGCGCATAATTTGAATCGGATTGCGGCCCTGGGTTCTCTTCGTCGTTCGCGTCCGGAGCTGAATCTGGACTCTGTGACTCGAGCGGGGTACGGGCAGCCTGGTCTTCGATGGGAACGTCAGAGCTCTCGTGAGCTATCCGACGGCCGACTGGTGTCGATGTAGCATTTGCTCTGCTGGTTCTGCCATTGTCTGAGCCCTTTGCGGAGTGCTTGCTGCTGTGCTGGTTCTGGTGGTTCTGAGGTGTTGTGCTTTCTGGTCGGTGAGGGGTTTGGCACCAAGGGCAATCGAATTTATCTGCGTAGGCGCGGTGCCAGCTTGCGTGGGTATGTTGCTGATATCTTCTCATGGTGTATATGTGGATATGTCTATGTAGATGGGGGGAATATATATATACAAGGGGTGAAATTATTGTGATCTCATGATTTCGGGGACCAAAAGGGCTTTTCAAAAGCGGGGATTGATGGATTGATGGTAAACAATGGAACTATCTAGTCCCCTTTTTTTTCTTTTCTTTTCTTTTTCTGCATCCTTGCTGGTTGAACAGCCAGTTGCTGTGCTGGCAATGCACTGGGGCTGGGGGCCACTTATCACAATAGTATTGGCGCTTGTGCATGGCGTCGATCTAATTTTAATTAGGCTAGGTTTTTTTTTTTTTTTGGTCTCGCACTAGCACAATGGCATGATGCAAGTACGATCATACTCAACATATACTCGGGTTAAACTACGCTTTACAGATCCCAGCTACAGGCAGATGCACATGAGACAAATGAGGGAACAAGACAGATGGACATTGGCAGGGGAGCAGTTAGAACTGAGTAAAGAAAATTGCCTTAAATGAACACCGAACTAATTGCTCCCAAGGAAAAACCCCTTCCGATAATAAAAATAAAAAGTGGTATGTGCCATGATCCGTCAAAAACTACATCACATGAATAAAACGCCGGCAGTAGCCCATTCCCTCAATTGAAATATTGGTAGGAACTTTTGGTCGAAAAGATAAGAAGCGAGACGCTTAAGCAGCAAGCTGGCGGATCTTCTCCTCGACGCGAGCCTTGCGCTGCGCGTGGGTGAGAGGGGCGACCTTGTACTTCTTGGACTCGGCCTTCCACTCCTCCTTGGTCTTCTTGGGGCCAGCGTTCTCATCGGCCTTGAAGGGGTCCTCGCGGATGGCCTTGTGGGCATCAGCGTAGATCTCCTCGAGGTCACCAGCATCAATCTCGTTCTCGATGTACTTGATGAACTGGGACTTGTAGCGCTCCTCATCCTCATCGGCGAGGGTCTCCATGTACTCGGAGACGTGAGAGCCGTGGATGTAACCCTTGAGGGTCTCGGCGTCGAGCTCCTCGGACTCAATGTCGTAACCGGGGAAACGGCGCTCGGAGTGGGGGATGAAGATACCACCGTCGGAGGCACCCTTCATGGCAGCGAAGACGCGGTTACCGGTGGAGGTGCGGACAAGACCAACATCGAGGAAGGCCTTGAAGGGGCGGCGCTCGCCATCCTCGGTCTCGATGGCCTCGGTGAGAGTGTGCTCACCGTCAGCCTCCTCGACACCCTTGAATTGCTCGTCAAGGTTGAGCTTCTTGAGGACACGGCGGGCAAGGAGCAGACCGGTGGCGTAAGCGGCAGCCCAGTTGGTAAGACCCTGGTCGATACCGTAGCGGGGGAGCTCGTGGGCGTAGGCAGAGGCGAGGACCTTGTCACCGGTGACCTCAGAGTAGACAATCTGGGTGACGATGTCGCGGTTGGTGAAGCGAACGACCATGCGGTACTTGGGCGCGTTGTACTTGTTCTTGGCCTGGGTGATCAGGCGCTTGCGAGCATAGTAGTCGGTCTTACCCTCGCGGCGGCGGCGGTACTTAGTCTGGAAGCGACTATAAATGGAGAAGTCAGCAAACGTAGGCCCCAAAAGATTTTCAGAGGATTAGAATAATTTTTAACTCACCTGAAGTAGGCGTTGTTCTTGACGGTCTTGGTGAAAGGCTGTAAAGCAAGATCGCGAGTCAGCAATTAACGCTTCAGAAATTACGCCGAAGCAACTTGCAGGGACCCGGCTCCGATATGGATCGGAGAGAGAATAAAATGCAAAGGGAATACATAATGACTGTTTTTCAGCCATCAGCGATACTCACCATTTTGACGGGGTGTCGAGGGGCGTTGGGGATGGACGAAGAAGAGGAAGTGAGAAATTTCGTGGGTCGACTTTGTGCGGGATTTCGCTTAGCGTGGCTGCATCCCCCTCCAGAAAGTGAGGTCGGCGACGAGTGGGAACATCAATTTTCTTGACTATGGGAAAAAAAGAGAAAAAGAACAATAAATTCCGAAAAATTGAGAAAAATTAAGAAAATATTCTGAATTCTTATTCTCCATCCTTTCTACATATAATACTGATATTCATCTCGAAATAACCAACTTTCTATGTACAACATACAGCGCCTCACAATCGTGCCTTGTCCTCGTCCAGCAACTGAAGGCCTGTGATCTTCTCCAGCTCTTTGACCGCATCTTGGGTCTTTCCAAGTGTGACTTTGACCGTACGCATGCCAGCTTTCTTCGCCCCCTTCAAGTTCTCGCCAATGTCATCGAAGAACACAACGTCGTCGGGATTAGATCCAGCCAATCCTCGCCTCTTAGCTAAAGTGTCCATCTCCTGTAACGCCACCTGGTAGATTTTCGGGTCGGGCTTTCGGAGGCCTGTGTGCGCAGACGAGATAAAGAAATCAAATTGGTTCTTAACGTCAGATGCATTATTGTATTCATGTCCGTCGGGGAATATAACGGTGTTGGATAGAGCGCCCATCAGGAACCGTCCCGATTCTCGCAGTTTCTTCAAAGCTGGGTACATATATCGGTCTGGTGTGCGAGATATCCGCATCATCTCCCAGAATAGCCATTCTGCATCCACCGTCGGTAGTGGAGGGATGGTAGAACCTCCTGTGCCTTGTTTCTTTTGAAGTTGTTGGTGGAATTGTTTCCATAGCTCGGGGTTTCTTAGGTCCGCGTTGAACCCCGCAAAGAAGTCGGCGTCCATCTTGATGTCGCCTCGCTCGAGCTTGTGCCAGCTACCGTTCGGCGATGTTCGCGAGATACTGAAATTGACCCATCCTGGTGGGATGTTGTGGGCAATTTCATAGTCAAGAATAGCCTGGAACGGAGATACAACCTAGAGAATTGTCAGAGATATATATCTTCGATGTTCCGGGTCAAGTGGTCGACTTACACACACTCCTCCAATGTCAAACAGTAGGCCCACTGGCCGCTTGATCTCTGCCATCTTGTGGCGATAATGAGGCTGCTGGCGATAATAGGGCTCACTATAAGATATACTGCAGTTAAGGTCTGACTCGTAAGCCAAAGTAGTTGCGATGACCTTGGAATCGCGACGAATTGAATTGCTTTGAAGGCGATCTGGGCCTACAACATAAAAGACGGTCAGATTGCCGAGGTACATACAACTCTAGACCGAGGATATACTCCACACCAAAATATTCATTAGATAATTATCATTTTAGTGCCATATTTGAATGATTATACTATCGTTTAATTTGTATTCTAAAAATCATTTCCCTCATTTCATGGTAGTTTATTACTCAAATCGGTATGGGCCATCCCGCAAAATCACATTCGTGGAGAGACACGTGATGTCTTATCGATAAGGACGCGCTCAGAGAAGATCGCGGGACTTTTGGAGATTCAACAATGGTACTTTTCTAACACCATTTGAATTGTGCTCGAGATGGATTCAACTCGAACTATATCTGAATTGAAATCTGCATTTATCTGGAGTCAAGTCCGCATCTTCTCCGAGAGCCTTGATTTACCCGAAGACTGGCGAAACTATGCTCCTGAAACCACGGAAGGCGATCTGAGTGACAAGGTGATTGAAGAGGTTCTACACAAAGGTCAGAGCACGAATTACAATTAAACAGCATAGTTCTCTACGCATTTGTGCCCATATATACGAGATGAATATGATACTCATAGTCCTATAGTAAATGCAGCTGCTAAGCAGCAAAATCGCGTTGTTTATTCCTCCCAAGCGATACACCATGTCGCCCAACAGATTGCGAACCTGTACTGGTCGTCGGTCAGTCAAGAGGCACGTCGTGGAGATGCTTTTTCTCGGGGTATCGAAAAAACAACGGATTTGTCAAGGGAGATGTAGGATTTCATCAGCTCTATAGTAGAAGTTATGACAACACTGACTATATGGTTTAGGAACATCGCAAAGATGCCTGTCGATTTGGAAAACCAGGAAACAAGCGAAGAGGAGCATGCAAGGTCAGTTTACTGACACATCCGGATTTTTTCCGATTGAAGTTCCACCTGCCTTACACCAGTTGCACAGATACCGGGAGCTCCGTGAGCGGCTCGTGAACCTCGACAGTCAACGGCAGCAACGGCAACGGCGCCTTGATCAGTTGCAGCATCTTCGACGATTACTCGAGCCATTTGAAGACCCCCAAAAGGATATTCAGCCTAATCTTATTACGAATGATGGAGAACTTGTTAAAGAATTGGAGAAAATGCGCATGCTCGTAGCCAGAGTTGGGGGTCGAATTGCACAGCAGAAAAAAAGCAGCGGTGTCCCTAAAACTTATGATTACTCACTTCCAGGCTCTGATCAGAGATTGGAAGCCCTGTTGGATATGCCTTGACGAAACCAAAATACCCCATGCCCCCCATGTGCATACAATGAAGTTACTTGCGATACGACATGAATACACACTTTCAATGCCTCTAATTTATCCTATAGATGGTAGTTTCCTTGATTTTATACTTGGATTTCGAGCACGTTGCCCCGGCTACAATGTTCCAATATCTATGTACCTTCCATCAATGGTAAGACATAGTATAGCCTGATAGATGTCAACAAAGGACCATAAGAAAGGCAAGTACGTGTCAATTACGACTTGCAGACCTTCAATTATAGACTTCATAGAGCACGTGCCATTGCACCGAAGATTGAAGATTTCATACTGGGCGAGGGCCAACTTTCTCTCCAAATCTCGACCGTCATTGATCCATTACACTTACACACTCGTCCTCCGCCGGTCGGAAAGAAATAGGCTTCGCCCCACCGGTATGTTGGAAAACCAACTCCCCTAGATGACCGTTTTCTGTCGATCTTCCTTGCAGCTACATAATTGTTATTTTCTATCTGAATGAGTGCCCTCAAGAAGATGACGGAGCTTGTTGGAATGGGGCCATCACGTGAATCCTCCCAATCACGTGTTGACTCGACACTAGCCCCACCTGCTAGCGTGAGCTCCCAGCACAACACGATTGTCAACTGCCTACTAGAGACCTGTGATTCTGATCAGAGCTCCTTGGACGAGATTGCCATTGTTTCAGACTCGAGTGACAGTGACGATACTGTCCCTGGTTTGAGTGCACCCGCCACCATCGAGGGCGACACTTCCCCCTCCCCTTCCAAGGCTTTCACGCGTGGGCATCGCCGTCGCTCCACGCACGTTACTCGCCGTGACCTTGAGAAGTTTCAATCGGAGGTCCTAGGCGTTCAAAACCACGCCTCTTGGTTTGACGAAGATAACGGCACCAGCACTCCGCGATCCTTCACCCCTGACGACCCTCAACTAGAGGAACTGAACCGCGCTTTTGCCGACGCCGACGTGTCTATGAATAACTCTAGTATGACTACCAACGGTACCGGCTCCGGCAACTTCTCGGGTTATGCCGAAAACAGTACTGGCGCAATGAATATGCCCAACATACCTCCCCGCCAGACTCCATCCCCTTCTCCCTCTCACACTTCGGTCACCCAGATCAATGGCGGCGGAATGGGCGCCATGGGTGCGGCAATTCCGATGAACGCTGGCCACCAGATGGATTTGCATCACCTCTATGAGATGGTTGTGGAATTGAGCGATGTGTTGAAGAACAACCGGGATGTGACCAAAAACATCGTCGCGAATGCAGAGGAGATTGTGGTATGTGGGACCGAAGAACATTCATTGATATTGGATATTCAGCTAACACACATTTAGAAGAACGGCATTGTCGACAGCTCTAGTGCAAATGGCCAGCACGGCGACAATCTCAGTATGTTGACCCGGGGAATATTGATGCACATCGTTTACTAACGCCTAGAGCAGCCGCCCGGATTGCCGAACTCGAGCGTGCCCTGGCCAAGGAAAAGCTTGTGAGTGCCGATCACAAGCACCATCGTGAGGAAAACATGAAGATGGTCCGGGAGTTTGAGACCGCCGTGGGTATCATGGTCGAGCAAATCCGCCACTACTGCCAGAACAACAACATGCACTACCTTGCCCAGAAGAAGCATTATAACAATCTCCTCCAAGCTGAGCGCGACGCCCATCTGGAAAGCCGACTCGACCGGGACTACTGGCATGCCCAAACCATGAAATGTGCCGAAATGATCCGCACAGCCTACCGTCTCAAATGCGAAGAAGATGATGCCCCTACCCGTGTCATTACTGGTCTGCAGAATGAAGTTCGTGCCTACCGCTTTGCGCTTGGTATGGAACCCGAGAAACCTGAAGAGGAGTATGGCTGGGAATACCTCAAGAATATTCCTGGTTTGGAGTAAATAGGCGCTTAGGTGCGGAATGACGGCGGAATGTCCCCAATTCCCGAGGTCCGCTTGACGCCGTGATGACTGTTTCTTTTTCATCGCATACCCCTCGGAGGCGTTCGTGATTTGTTTTTTCTTTTCCCTTTTTTTGTGTCTGCTCGGCCCTTTTCTCTTTTTTTCCCGCAGGACATGGTGTGGCGTCTTTAGGTGTTTTCATAGCGGATACCCGTAGTTATTGAGCGTTATGGTGTTCGACACCAGTATCCTCCATTTTTTTTTTGGGTCGAAACTCAAGTCCTCTTGAACATTCCCGCTCCCCCACGTTATCCACTGTAAGCTCCACGATGTACAAGTGTATGTAGCCATGTATGTGTGCGTTCCGCCACCGGAGATTCAAACATTCTCCGGATTGGCCCAATTCCCCAATTATTAACTTCCCAGGTTCCCCCAATGAAAATACACTTCTCAACAGTTATTAGCCGTAAATTAGGTTACATACTCACGTGCCCCGATTATGTCACCTCAGTATGCTTAATTGAGGTGCATCCGGAAATTCTCCCAATGTCACTTTTCCTATCCCCTTTTAGTAACCTCTTGCATGATTTCGCTATGCATTTCTTGCTGAAAGAAGCCATGACTTTGTGTCATTTACTGTAGTGTACTTTTAACGCATCTGGAGAGCTCTCGGTCGCAGATCATACGGCATATTCCACCATTTCCAAGCATTTCCACCTTATTCGTTGGCATCGGGCCTCTAGTGTTGAAAGTTGTCCACCTGATTCTCCTTTCGAAACGTTTTGCGATCATCAGTGGAAAGTGGGGGACCAGCCAATTATGCGTCGTTCGATCTAGTTCTATCCAGTCTTTGCGCTCTTGATACGACGCCACACCGCTGATAAACCTTCGGCGACTACCTGGGCTCTGCGAAGTTACTTCATTTCGTTTCTGACTTCCGAGGGATTTTCAAAATGGAAGGAGTTCAGTCTGTGGACGTGAGCTGGCTTCATCATTCACAAAAAGGCGAGTCCCACTTTTTATGCTAGCACCTCTCCCCAGGTTATGGCAGGGTTGTTGGAGATCCGAAATCGGGGCAGCTTCTGACACTCCCGAGTCTCTCCAGATCATTTGTCTCGCACGAAGTCAGTATCTGCGAGCGATAAGCCTGGCACTGAGGCAGAGCCAACGACTTCTCAATCTAAGTCGCACCGGAGATCTCGTTCCAACAGCAACCCGACACGCCCAACACCGGCCCCCTCCACCTCAGAACCGAAGCAAGCTCCCCGGAATGATACAGCGCCAGTACAGGCGAAACCACCACCAGTTGAGAAGAACGAGGAGCCAAAGCCATCTACGCCATCACCAGCATCGCGGAAGACGGACCCCAAACCCATCGGACGACGAAACTCATGGATCTCTAGTCTAAGCTCGAAGTTTTCGTCTGGATCTACCCCACCGTCACAACCTAGTCTGAAGGCCAGTCCCGCGAGTCCGAAAACAACTTCACCTCTCGACACGCATAACCCATTTGGCGCCGCCTACTCCCCGAGGGACAAGGAGGAAGAGAGGAAAGATGACTCAAATCCCTTTACTGCGTCATCACCTAAGGGGTCATCGTTTATCCACAATGCACTGCGCAAGTTCTCATCCAACTCTGGTGGGTTGCCCAAGTTGAACCCCAATGACTCGATCTGTCCACGTCGCGTGATGAACATCGACCAAAATCGCCACCGATGCAAGATTGCGGACTTGAACCAGGCCAAACTCAACCGAGTAGCGTTCTGTGTGGATGTTGAAATCGCGGGTATATCCCATCGGGATGACGACGAGGAGGCTCCCCCAACCAATCAATTACGGCAGCCCCTACCTGAGTCTAATAGCCACAAGTCTAAGAAGGCCGATCTCAAATTGAAGGAACAAGATGAAGCTGGAGCTTTGAAGCACCCCCAGGCTACATTGGCTGAGAAGGACAGCGCACCTCCGGCTCCTGCTCCGGCCACCGGTGATGCGGAGGACCAGTCTGGCTCTCCTCCGACAAATACCACCAGCAAGCCATCTACTGAACCCACCCCCGGTGGGGAAGGGACTGATCCAACAAGGAAACAAGAGAAGAAGAAAAGGTCTGAGGCAGAGCGGAAAGAACGGAAGGAGAGAAAGCGAAGACAGGCAGTCGCGAATGGTTCTGTTCCGTTGCAACTCGATGCAGATAATGACGAAGAGTATCCCCGAGGCCCAGCACCAGGTATCTCTCGGACCAAAACGCAAAGTCACCCGACAACCGATCCAGTCCGTATCTATCGCCGCTGTTGCCAGCTACGTGAGACGCCTGTTCTCAAAAGAGTGGTCGATGAGATCTCCAAGCCTTCATCAACACTGGCCGAGTCACCTGGCACGGTAGCAGCTTTGGATTTGAGCAATTTCCCAATGACCTCACAGGATTTGGCAACGTTCAGCGACTGGCTCGCGGTCGTTCCTGTCCGTAAACTCATCCTTGAAAATTGTGCATTGACAGATACTTCTGTGCGATCCATCCTTTCAGCCCTACTTGCCACCAAGACGGTAGAGCAGATGCGCTATCGGCGGAGACGATCGCGAAGGCCAGATTGTGCAGACTCGAATAATCATGAACGATACGGTGTTGTGGAAAAGCTTTCTCTGAAGGACAATCCGAAGATCGGACGGGAAGGATGGCGCCACATCAGCCTTTTTATTCACCTAGCTAAGTCCTTGAAAGCTATCGATTTGTCGGGCATTCCTTTCCCCCAAGGCCAGGTTGCGATCGATGGTTCTGGGACAACAGGCCAACCCCAGTCGCCTATGGCCGACGTGAGCATTGTTTTCGCGAGTGCACTAGCAGAGCGCTTTGCTGGAGATCATCTTGAAGAACTGCTTATGAGCGAGTGTTATCCTTCGGTCAACGCTGTAAAGCAGATCTGCCAGGCGACCACCAAAATGGGTCTACGAAGACTCGGCTTTGCGAATAATGGTCTGACGAGAGACGGTCTGGAGCATGTAACTGAGTACCTCAAAGCCGGACAGTGCGAAGGACTGGATCTAGGTGGTAACGCTATAAAGGATGATCTCGATCTCGTCACGGACGCGATTGAACCTGAGACACCGCTTTATGCGCTGAGTCTGGCGGATTGTTCCCTCAACCCGTCAGTAATTTGCCCATTGCTCCAAGCACTTGCGCAGATTCATAACCTCCGGTTCATCGATTTCTCTCACAATCGTGGATTATTCTCGTCGCAGCCTAACGCGTTGGGGGCTTTCCGTCGCTTCCTGCCGAAAATGCCATCTTTGAAGCGCTTTCATCTCGCTGATGTCAACTTGTCACCGGATCATGTCATTGGCCTTGCCGAGGTATTACCGGAGTGCCCCAGTCTGTGTCATCTAAACATTCTGGAGAATCAGCAAATTATGGATTTGGCGTCTACCACCGACTCCGTTGCTCAGGAAGAAGCATGTGCTGTGTACGCGTCTATGATGGCAGCTGTTCGTGTTTCACGGACAATCATTGCCGTCGATATCGATGTTCCCAGCGCAGAAAACAACGAAGTTGTCAAAGCTCTAGGGTCACAGATTGTGGCTTACTCGCTGCGGAACCTTGAAGGCGGCGCCATTGCAGAAGAGCTTTCTGACTCTACTTCTCCACTTGTGGATATCCCTGTACCAGACATCCTACAGCATATTGTCGGACACTCTGGTATTTCTGAGGAGCCTCATGATGATGAAGATGAGGCCGCTCCCGATGAAGATTATGTTATTGGTGGCACAGGTGTTGTCAAAGCATTGGGTGTTTGTCTCGGGAATTTGGACCAGCACGGTCTCGATGTTCTTGGGGAGCAATCTTTACCAGCAAGTGGTACCACAACACCCCGACGCCGCAAGTCTCGAGGTGTTCCTACCAAGCGGCCTCGCGACATGTCGAAGAATCTGCTGGAATCTGCCCGCAATATCAGAGTCCGGATCCAGTCGGCTCTTATTCGCGAAGATCGTGCTGGTAATGACGCGAATTATCGCCGCCTGCAATTTTTGGACGTGACCTTACATAGGATGATCCAACGCTTTGAGGATGAATACCCAGAAACTCGTATTGTTCCTCAACTCCCGCCCGCTGCTCCTGTCCCTGACACTATCTCCCAACACTCTGGTGATGATGATGGAAGCGGGTCTATCGCTGCCGGCGGTAATCTGAACAGCAGTCAGCTTGACGAGACTGGCGGTGATGAGGAAGACACCGACCAATATGCCGTTCGCCTTTCTCGCACTAGCTCCATGACTTCTCTCCACTCTCGGGCCATGACCTCCCAAGAAGGACACATCCACCGCATTGGCCAGAACCTCCGCCGCGATTTCCTCAAGCCGTCTCTAGTTCCTGGCGACCGGGACGAAGATTTCGACTACGAGGACAATAATTCGCATATTGCCGCTCTCCGGCAAAAGCTTGACCTTCTTCACGATGAGCAATCTCTGTCTCAATTCGATGACTTTGACGCCGACATGGCCTTTAACCATCTCGGCACCACCGTCGATGAACTCTATGCTGCTCAGCAGCAAGACGCTGAAGGATTCGAGCGCTTCAAGCAGTCTCAGATTGCCGCCCAGATCAACAGCGGTCTTCGTCCCAGGGATAAGGTAGAACCCAGGACCGGCTGCGACGAATCCGAGAGCAAGACCTCATCTTAAGTTTTCTTATTTTCATTTATTATCATATTGAGTCATGATCTTGGTCCCTTATGTATTCTTTTGCGAGCTTGCTTCTTATTATACCTGTACATACTCCATGTGCGCATGTCTCTCTAGGAGTATTATTTACATACTCAGCCCGGTCTTTTGTATATACGTGGCGGGCACGAGAAGGGCGGAATCCTGTTACCATTAGCATCGTTGCCACTACCTTGTTTCTGCATGACTATGTATCTACATGTGGTTATTTCGGGGCTGTATCAATCTCTATAATTAAAGAATTCCCCCATCTCTATATATGCTTTTTCTCATTAAATTAGTTATTGCGAGTACAACTTCCACGTAGTTAATATGGTGTTAGCTGCCTTAGGCCAGTGAGGTTACCTGAAAGTGGGTTCCTCGGCTGGACATCCCCAGTTTCCTGGGGTATCACATGTCACCTCCGTCATGGCAATGGTCTTCTCCTCAACTCTCTCCACTCCTTCAACTCCCTCAACTCACTCAACAGCGGACATGTATGCGCCCGAATCTGGCTGATAAGCATCTAACAGCTCCGCCATGGCCGCTCAGTCCAAACTACTACCGCCCGAACGCTCCATAAAGCAGATCCTCTCCAGCCTAACTTCCCTCTACCTACGAAACCGCACCCGCATCTCACGCGCCGTATATCTCGCCCTCTTTGCTGCGCTCGCCAAACGAATCCACAATGCCATCTCCGAACAGAAAGCTGCGTCACAACAAGTAGAGCTGCGCCGACGGCCCGGCACCAGCAGTCTAGGCGATGAGGAACAACCCCGCAAGAAGCGCGTGGAGATCAACCGAGAATTCTTCAAGAACCTGCTTCGTTTACTGAAGATCGTCATACCCGGATGGCGAAGCAAGGAGCTAAGGCTGCTGGTGAGCCACAGCGTCTTCCTGGTGCTGCGGACCGTGCTTAGTTTATACGTCGCCGAGCTGGACGGAAGACTTGTGAGCAACTTAGTCCGCGGTAAAGGGAAGGATTTTTTGCTCGGTCTTGTCTGGTGGATGATCGTGGCTGTCCCCGCTACGTTCACTAATTCTATGGTAAGTACCGAGGTTTCCGGTGTCCGGTGCTGGCATGCGACCGTTCAATACATTTGCTGACTCGGTGATTTACTGCGTTAGCTCTCATACCATCAATGCAAGCTTGCTCTCAGCTACCGCAAGCGGCTTACAGACTATATCCACGACAAGTATCTGTCTAACATGACTTTCTATGCCATCTCCGCCTTGGACGATCGAATAAAGAATCCCGACCAGCTCGTCACAGTCGACGTGTCTCGCTTCTCGGACAGTCTGGCAGAACTGTATTCCAATCTAGCTAAGCCCATTCTCGATATGGCTATTTATAACTACTCGCTGTCCAAGAACGTGGGAGGTGAAGGGTTATTCATCATGAGTCTGCTAGTGCAGTTGTCCGCCAACGTCATGCGTATGCTGACCCCGCCATTTGGCAAATATGTTGCCGATGAGGCCCGGCTGGAGGGCGAGTTCCGTTTCCTCCATTCACGGCTTATTGATTACAGCGAAGAAGTCGCGCTTTACCATGGCCATGAGGCAGAGAAGGATACACTGGATAAGGGTTATTTCACGTTGATCAAGCACGTGAACCGCATTCTGCGACGGCGCCTTTACCATGGATTCATGGAGGACTTTGTGATCAAGTATTTCTGGGGAGCTTTGGGCTTAGTACTCTGTAGTGTTCCTGTCTTCTTCAAGATTCCCGGCCAGGCTACTCACAGCATGGGAGATCGCACTGAAAGTAAGTTTTTGTCCTTCGATGTCGAAGTTTTATATTCTGATTACTCTCAGGCTTCGTCACAAATCGTCGAATGTTGCTTTCCTCATCGGATGCTTTTGGCCGATTGATGTTCTCCTACAAAGAGATCTCGGAGCTGGCTGGCTACACTTCGCGTGTCTCCTCGTTACTGGAGGTGATGGACGACCTCCTCGCAGGGAGGTTTGAGAAGAAGTTGGTGTCTTCCGCTTCGACAGAGGAAAATGCGGAGGTGCTGTCTGGTCGGGGTACAGTCATAGAAAGCGACTCAATTGAGTTCACCGACGTACCGATCGTATCCCCGAACGGTGACGTATTGATCCGTAAGCTTTCTTTCACCGTTAACCCAGGCGACCATCTTCTGATCGTCGGACCCAACGGGTGCGGCAAGTCCTCTCTCTTCCGAATCCTGGGCGGGCTCTGGCCGGTATACGGAGGCACGGTGAAGAAACCTCCTTTCCAGGATATTTTCTACATTCCCCAGCGACCATATCTGTCCCGCGGGACCCTACGACAGCAAGTGATCTACCCAGACGGGGTGCGCGAGATGCGCGCCAAGGGTGTCACTGATGCCGATCTCTACGAGGTCCTATCAGTGGTTGAGATCGCGTCCGTCGTAGACCGTCCTGGGGGCTGGGATGCAGAGGAAGAATGGCGCGACGTTCTATCTGGTGGTTTGCAGCAGCGCATCGCTATGGCTCGGTTATTCTATCACCGACCCAAGTTTGCCATTTTGGACGAGTGCACATCGTCGGTGACGCTGGAGATTGAGAAGGTCATGTATGAGACGGCCAAGAAGCTTGGCACCACACTCATGACTGTCTCGCACCGACGGAGTCTCTGGAAGTATCACCAGAAAATCTTACAGTTTGATGGACAGGGCGGCTACATCTTCACCGGTCTAGACTGGGAGCGACGCTTGAAACTCGAAGAGTAAGTTTCTCCAGTTCCCGATTTCCCCGACTTTTCCGATTATCCGAATTTCCATGCGGAACGCCTATTAACTATCTCGCAGTGAGAAGGAAGAGTTGGACTTGCAGTTACGGGCTGTTCCGGAACTGCAACGCCGAGTTGCCGAGTTAACGGCTTAGTTTCCTCAATCTATACCATTTTCTATACCATTTTTCATATACCATTTGACTGTTAGCGTTGAAATGTATGATGCCTCGTGCAGTTCAAGATCCACTTTCAATGACATTGACCAATCCGATCAAAGCTTTGGCCTAGGCCTTCCATGGTTCCACTATTCGGCTTTTTTTATATGTGGGCCCCCCAACGGCAGCCAATCAGCGTCTGTTATATCAACACTCGAATTCTCACGATATTCAAATGAGGCCCCCCTACGCGGCCCACACTGATGTCGTTAGATGTCCCTACGTCATATTCCTCGTCTATCTTGTTTGCCACGATACCTTGGAAGTTCGTGAATACTTAGGATCGTGACTTTGCTCTTTTGCTTCATTTACTTTTTTAACTTATACTCTGTATTACACTCCATATACCCACCGTATAACACAAACCCTAAGGTCTATACCAAAATGGCTATATCGAAGACACACCCCGACAGTCAAAAGAGAAAGATTATCATCTTCTCTGGTATGAAGCCCCATTCATATATGTCCCAATTCCCAGTCCAATCCCTCCAATCCCAACCACCAAGCCCTAAACTCACATAACATAGCCAAAGAACACGCCCAAACTAACAATATCCAGACTTCGACGGCACAATCTTCCTACAGGATACCGGCCACATCCTAGTAGACCATCTCGGCTGCGGCGCCGCCTACCGCAACAAACTCGAAGAACAATTCAAATCCGGCGAGCGAACCTTCCGCGACATCTCAGACGATATGTGGGGATCTCTCAGCATCCCCTTCGGCGACGGCTTCGACATAATGGAAAAGAACCTCAAAATGGACCCCGGCTTCCGCGAATTCCACCAGTACTGCGTTCGCGAGGGTTTCCCCTTCAACGTGATCAGCGCAGGCCTAAAGCCCGTTCTCCAGCGCACTCTGGATATGTTCCTAGGCGAGAAAGAGGTATGTTTCCCTTCTTCGAAAAGATTTCCACCCCAACCACCAATCAACCAACAACCCGCGGACCAATTTCAATCCATATCCCATATCCCAAGCCCACCCACTAACCCTCCCCAGGCATCCTCAATCGAAATCGTCGCAAACGACCTCAAAGCACCCGGCGGCATCCCCTGGAAACCCGTCTGGCGCGACAACACGGCCTCAGGCCACGACAAAGCCGCGAGCGTAAACCTAGCGCGCACAAAAGCACAGGAAGAATGCGAGCCGGATGAGATCCCGCTGATTGTATTCATCGGCGACGGCGTCTCCGATCTCGCCGCCGCCCGTGAGGCAGATGTCCTCTTTGCTCGCCGTGGTCTGCGGCTCGAGGAGTACTGTATCGAACATGGGATCCAGTATACCCCGTTCGACAGCTTTGCTGATGTTAAGAGGGAGGTTGAGGCGATTAGTCTTGAGGATCAGAAGAAGACTGGTGGGGTTGGGAAGCCGGTGCGGTATAACCCGCGTGCGAACATGTGGAGGCGGATTTCTAGTAAGGAGGCTGTATGTGTCGACACCTTTCTTTCTTTCTTTTTCTTTCTTTTTGAAAAAAGGAAGGCCGGTTTCGTCGGGGCTTTCGCTAACGGTCATTGCAGGTTCCGACGCTTATGGCTACGGCTACGCCTACGCGCGATGAGAAGGTCGCGCTTTGGCCGGATTATTTCTCCGAGCCTAAACAACATACTGAGCCGACGATTCAGGAGTGAGATTGCTTTGGGATTTTGACGGATTTATGGCTTGACGTTGTGATGTTTGGATATCATTTTGGTTTCGCGTTGCTTTGGCATGGAGTGGGTGTTCCAAGGTTGGTTCGATATTTTCAGTCATTGCTGCCTCAAGGGTCTCCTCTTTTGGGTTTGTACACTACTGTATATCGAGATTGGGTTGTATATATACCTAGTTCTGTCTAGACCAATTGCATATAAATTCTTATCGAATGGCCTGAATACCAGATGTGGATGACTTACTCAACTAAACTTATAAAGAAATTGATATACTATTAATGCTAATGATATTGAACAAACCAATGCGTGGAAGCTCGGAGAACCAATGAAAAGCACATGCAAATCACAAAATCAAAAGAAGAAAGTCTTAGCACTGTTGTCAAACCGCAGTCTGTTTAGTCTGTAACATCCAGAGGCTCGACATTCCAGATACTATCAGCGTACTCATTAGTAACGCGATCCATAGAGAAGAATCCCATGCGCGCGACAGAGGTAATCGACTTGGCCAGCCACTCCTCCTGATTCTGGAAGGCCTCGTCGACCATTTTGTGCGTGGTGATGTAGGAGTTGAAATCGTCCGAGACGAGGTAGTAGTCACCGTGCTCTTCGATGGAGCTTGTGAGCGCGGAGAAGTCAGTTTTGTCGCCGAACATGTTATCTTTGATTGCGTCGAAGACACGCTCCAGCTGTGGATCCAGCTTGAAGCCCCCGTAGAAGTGTCGGTGGCGCAGGTCCTCCACGTCTTCGGCGAGATTGCCGAAGAGGAAGATGTTCTGCTCGCCGATTTCGCGGGTGATTTCGATCTGTCAGTTGTGTTAGTATTACTAGGATGGAAGCAGGTCATATAGGTGAAAGAAGTCTTACGTTGGCTCCATCGCAGGTGCCGATAATCAGACCGCCGTTCAGGACGAACTTCATGTTGCTCGTGCCACTGCCTTCGGTACCGGCAGTTGAGATGTGCTCGCTGATATCCGAAGCAGGACAGATAATCTCCGCCTTGCTGACGTTGTAATCCGCGATGAAGATAACCTTCAAAAGGTCGCCAACCTCAGGGTCCTTGTTCACTACATCGGCCACATTGTTGATAAGATGGATAATGGTCTTCGCCATCCAGTAACCAGGGGCTGCCTTTCCTCCGAAGATGGAAACCCGAGGCACCACCTTTTTCTTCTCTTCGGCTGACATGGCTTTGATGCTCAAGTAGCGGTGGATGACCCCGAAGACGTTCAGCTGCTGGCGCTTGTACTCATGGATACGCTTTACCTGCACGTCAAAGAGGGCATTGGGATTAACATCGTATCCTGTGGTAGCCTTGATGTGTCTGGCCAGGCGCAGTTTGTTCTCCCGCTTGATGGCCGCCCACTCCTCGCGGAAGGCCTTGTCGTCGACAAAGACTTCTATCTTGTCAAGAAGCGTGAGGTCCTTCAAGAAGTCATAACCTCCAAGCTTCTCTGCAATCAATGCAGACAACCTGGGGTTGGCCTGGTGGAGCCAGCGTCTCGGGGTGATACCATTGGTAACATTGGTGAAACGGTCCGGTCCGTAAATCTTCACAAAGTCTTTGAAAAGTGTGCTCTTGAGCAGGTCTGAATGCAGCTCAGCCACACCGTTGACTTTGTGAGAACCAATGATGGCCAGATAGGCCATGCGCACCATCTTGGGATGCGACTCTTCAATGATCGAGACACGGGACAGGATATCGCGATCATTGGGGAATCGCTTCTCAACAGATTGCAAGAAGAACAGATTCACCTCGTAGATAATTTGCAAGTGTCGCGGAAGCAGGTTCTGCATCAGCGGGACAGACCATTTCTCCAGTGCTTCGGGAAGGACAGTGTGATTAGTATATCCGAATGTCTTTGTCACGATACTCCACGCCTCATCCCATTCCAAACCCTCCATGTCAATCAAGATGCGCTGCAACTCAACAATTGCAAGGGTTGGGTGGGTGTCATTAAGCTGGATAGCGATCTGATCAGGGAACTCGGCCCAGGCCCGTTTTGTCTTCTTGAACCGCCGAACGATGTCAAACAGCGAGGCAGCACACCAGAAGTACTGCTGCTTTAGACGCAGTTCTTTACCTCGCTCGAGGTTATCATTGGGGTATAGAACAGCGGAGATTGTTTCCGCCCTCTGCTGGTCCGCCACTGCGCTTTCATAGTCTCCAGCATTGAACTTCTGGAAGTCGAACTCCCCGCTACTGGCCTTGCTAGACCATAGACGAAGGTTGTTGGTGGTCTTCGTGCCGTACCCGGGAATGGGGACATCGTACGCGATGGCTTGAACAATCTCACCATCCTCCCACGAGTTCAAGATCCTGCCATTCTCGTCCTGGTATTTTTTGACGTTACCATAGAACTGGATGTCGACTGTGATTTCGTGTCGCGGGAATTCCCAAGGGTTGTTATCCAGCCAGTAGTCTGGAATCTCCACCTGGTAGCCATTGACAATCTCCTGCTTGAAGATACCATAGCGGTAACGCAGGCCGTACCCCCAGGCTGGGTAGTTCAGCGTCGCCATACTGTCCATAAAGCACGCCGCCAGACGTCCCAGACCGCCGTTGCCCAACGCTGCATCGTGCTCCTGGTTGATGACGTCCTCGATGCGGAATCCAAGATCGCTCAATCCATCTGATATCATCAGCGATAATCCAGATCACAGATCATCTTGGCGCTTACCTCGAGCAACATCCTTCAAGCCAACATTCAGCATGGCATTGTCCAATGTACGTCCCATGAGGAACTCAAGCGACAAATCTACACCAGCGATTAGCTATTGTCTTCTGCTACCGGGCGGGACACATACAGTAGACTCGCTTCTGATCGGTGAAAGTCTGACGCTGCTGAGTCCTGTTCCACTCGATGATCAACCGGTCTCTAAAAGCAAGCGCGGTTCCCGAGTACGCGGCCCTATGGAAAGCCCCCAGTCAGCAGGAATCGCTTGAATCAAGGGCACGAAGCACATACAAGTCATCGCAATTGTAAAGCGAGCGAGCGAGGGTGGTTTCGACATGGCGCACGAAATATTTCTGCGAGAGGCGTTAAATCCGAAGTATTAAGTGCGAATATAGGTCGGACTCACCTCGAAATCTTCTTTACTGGTGAATTCAGAAGCCGACTAAATTGACTCGAAGCATTAGCACTCCAGTCCCGAATTCCGGGTTTCGTTTCAACATACGTGCTTTCTCCAGCTGCGAGAATTGTGGTCAGTCCAGGCTATAAAGTACTAAGGCAGGTGCAGGTACTCACGCCTCTCGCAGTGGCTCAGGAATGCTAGCTTCAACATTCTTAATCTCGGCAGGTCCGAATCCGGTGAATGTGCGCTTGTGCTTGGGACGACTGAATCCCGGGCCGACTGGTCCCTGAAGATCGGCGATAGGAGCTCCCACGGAAGGTCTTCGCTCCCGACGAGGTTGGGCCTCGGTCGGTGCAACCGAATCTGGGTTGGTTGTTGGCATGGTGACAAGAGAAGGTAATGAAATTTGGAGAGGAGAAAGTCCAGTACAGGAAGGGGGAAACAAGACTGAAAGTATACTTAAAGAGAAAGAGGGGAAGGATGTTCATGTAGTCATGACTTTTGAAGTGACACCGGACATTCTTTTTTTAGTTTTAGTTTTTTTTATTATAATTGTTAAAATTATTATTATACTACCTTGTTACCTACATATGTAGGTAGTTAGTACTTTTTAGCCTGTTTCTGGAGTGCTACTGCATATAGAAATACGTCATCTATTATATCCTTGATTCTACTAACATACATACATAGGATGGTCCAAGCTATGTACATGTGACTCTCTAAGACACATCATGCCATTTCTATTTCTCTTGCATTAAAAGATTCCAGTACCTCCAAAGCTAATATAAATCCTAGGGCACAAGAAGCCTAGCTCTTCCGGCTTCAGTTGATTGGCCCCACACCAGCTATCTCTTCCGAACCCATCCACTAGGTACCATCTACTAACCATTCAGCCCATATGTACATCTATAATCATTTCTTATTACTGTTCAATAATTATACGCCAACCTCTGAGCTATTGACAATGCCTACAAACCTAGATACCCCGCGAACGCCAACGCACAGACGCATTGCATGAAACGTGTACCGTGCGCCGAGGCCCCAGTGCCTGCCTGCATTACACGATGGTATAGGCTTGTGGGAGGTTCTAGCCCGGTCTTTGGAGACTCTATTATCAGGAAGATCAGTAGTGGGGGTTGTTGCTGTGATGTGCGTGGCTGTGTGGTGAGACGGGGGTGTTTTGTCTGCACGAGGATTGGATTTGGTTCCAAAGAGGGGGTGTTGTAAGGTTTATGGGAGATAATTCGGTATATTCGCTCATTCCTTGTAGATCTGTATAGCTGCTTCTTCTACCCTTTTATCTCTCCGAACTAAATATCAACCCATAGGAGCTACAGTCTGGCTATCCAAGAATAAGAGCTTCTCACGACTACCATCTATGCTAAGCGAAAATATTACACCTAGAATATAGGGACCCGTGAAATCGACGCCGAAACTGACAGCCTCTGGCGCCAGAAACGGCCGCCTTTCCACCCGTAACTTTGGACGGCCAGCCGCCGCCGCTGGACCGCCCGCTGCCCCATACACCTACTCTGCACCCAACCAGGACTGTTAGTCATCCTCCTCTCGTCCTATTGTTGGCGCTTGACTTCAACGATTGTTCCCCCCGTTTCCACTAGCGACCAAACGACGCCGAAAATGGCTCCCTTCTGCCTCCAAACCAAAGGTCCCCTCCTTTTTGCCCAGACTAGTCGAGCGCTTATATGATACTTCGTCCGCCCTCTCTTCTAGGGGGTCTTTCAACGCCCTCCTCTCGTCTAAACTCCGTTGCCTTAATATATTTGACTCCCAAAACTCCTATCGCACAACCCGATCCCTAGCCGTTGATCCCACTTCTCCTCATGGCGCCTATGACCATGCCCCCAGCTCAAGTTAATAAGCACCAGTAGACTTCGCCATAAACCGCAATTAGGGCCAAACCTTCGCCCCAACCCCCAAACCGCAACCGCACTACGGTTTTTGATAGGTTCTGTTAGGGCCCTAAAAACCCCATTTATAACCTATTTTTGTATAAAATCGTGGTCTTAGCATACACAGGTGGGTCCACTGTCGGTCCGAAGTTAGCTGCCGCTCATTAAACAATACAACAAATCCATACCGCAGATGGAGTTCGGCGATTATGTCGCGTCGAACGGCATCCGGGTGCACTCGCAGTGCTACAGTGGTCCTGTGGCGATAAATGCGTGTTGGACCAATGCTATGTACACGAGGATTCCTTAGAATTACAAAAATGGCGGACGATAACTATAGACGCGCTCGAAATCAGTTTCACCTTTTTACTCTCTTTGATTCTTTTCCAAACTTAATCCTGAAACACGCTAGTCTATGTTTGGATTGGGCAATTTCCAACCCCTGATATATACTGTAACTCCAAATCACATGATGAGTCGTATGTAATATATTGGAAAGAATGATGTCTTCTAAACGTATGGACAAGCCACATTGTGTTAGCGGTGTGATAAAATTAGTCCGTAAGGTCGCTTTAAACAGCTAACACAGCTAGATGGCTCAATAAACATACCTGCAGCAACTCCTAGGAACTCTTCTGACCCAGTCAACATCCATCAAATTAATTCAACATGCCACTATATCATCTACCAAACGAACTGATACTGATGATCGCCGAGAACTTGAAGTCAAATGGGGATCTCAATAGTTTGATTCAAACCAACACCCACCTTTTCAAATTGCTTGACCCCCTCCTCTACCTTCGGGATGCAGCATCTTATGGACCACTGGCTGTATTGCGTGCAGCTAAAAATGGAAACGAGAATACAGCTCGGAAATCACTACAAGCAGGATTAGAGCTTGACTGCTGCGTTTACTGGGGTAAAACGCTGTTGTGCTTAGCGGCGGAAAACGGCAACGATGGCGTCCTCAAGCTGTTTCTCGCTTCTGATGAGAGTGTTGACCTAGACGAGGAGAACTCAGAAGAAGAAACGCCACTAGTTTGCGCGGCAAAATGGGGATACGAAGTAGTGGTTAAGCAACTACTTTCAACCGGTAGAGTCGACGTTAACTTTGTTTGCTTGGGACTTATACCGCTTTGCTATACGGTATAGAACGGTTATAAAGCAGTTATAAACCTGCTACTCGATGCCGATGGTATCAATTTGGATTTCGCTCATTCCGATAGGCGAACAGCTATAGACTTAGCAGCAGAGTCAGGCAATAAGTCGGTTGTCAAACTTCTGATCGCAGCAGGTGCTGAACTAGGCGGTAGGGGGCATAATATTACGGACATGCTAGGCACTAGTCAGACCTGCGCCTCCACCACACAAATGGGCCATCAAGAGCCAATGAACTAGTTGTCAGGTGAGCAGCCAAAGGGCGGCCAGTTCCGGCCTCTCATTCGGCGTGCCAAACTATACCGAATAAAGCTAGCGGAAAGCTCATCGTCTGGCCTATTTGCTTCCCACTCGGAGAGGCGAAGCAGCTTATTGGTTTCTTGTAAAGACATGAAACTGATTTCGAGCGCGTCTGTAGCCGTGGAAGCACGTCGTGTCGCATCTCGGCCGAAATATTGTTTGAGTCAATATGAATGTCTCTCAGTTGCAAATCTCAATTCTCTCGAAATATAAATCGAAGTAAGTGTCTAAGAACTATGTTGCCGCTTCCACTCTCGTCAAGATCATTTCGAAAAACTTTACGTGTTCTCCTGGTGTAATCACGCAGTTCCTCTAGGCTATGAAAAAGCCGCACATTACTACGCTCGCCCCTGCTGCGAGCCCAGTCAATCAAGTCAACAATATTGACATAAATCCCCCGCACAGCCTATTGAATGACGTTAACAGGATTTTAAGAAAGGTCTAGTGACTTCTACTACCTTTTCGCAGTCAAAACAAGTTCTTGGCAGGGGCTCAATTTTCACAGCTCGGCAAAGTGAATGCCAAGCGACTAGATCGTCCTCTGCTCCAAACCAGAGTTTAAACTCCTGCTTGAGAGCTTCCTGAAATCTTTGCCAAGCTTGATCAGATTCATCGTCGCCTCTGTGCCAGCCATAGAATCTTTGTAAAGACAAGTATGATTCAGTTGGTGGTAAGATAGGATCATATACGAAGCCATTGAAAGACTGGAAAAATGTGTTCAAGGGAGTTCTTGGCAGCTTAATATGTGCGGGCGAGTCACGGAGATGCTGGTCTAGAGCGTCCTGGCTGCCAAACGACCGGTTGCAGGGCTCGCAATCATACGACGGAACGTGCGCGGGCGAGTCACGGAGATGCTGATCGAGAGCGTCCTGGCTGCCAAACGACCGATTGCAGGGCTCGCAATCATACGACGGAACGTGCGCGGGCGAGTCACGGAGATGCTGATCGAGAGCGTCCTGGCTGCCAAACGACCGATTGCAGGGCTCGCAATCATACGACGGAACGTGCGCGGGCGAGTCACGGAGATGCTGGTCGAGAGCGTCCTGGCTGCCAAACGATCGATTGCAGGGTTCGCAATCATACGACGGAACATGCGCGGGCGAGTCACGGAGATGCTGGTCGAGAGCGTCCTGGCTGCCAAACGACCGGTTGCAGGGCTCGCACCACTTCATAGCAGCAGCTTGCTTGAACGCACCCGGGGCCAACGAGACATTTATTACGTTCCGAGCTACCCCGCATTATGAGCCCAAGTCTTATAAAGACGCAAGGGTGCCCAAATCGACTTCACCAATGTGCTCTAATTTGAGAGCGCGGCAAACACCATTTCCGAATTGGCTAGGAGCTTGGTGCACTGCATGATGTGCTTGGCTCTGGTTTTCGACAACGGGCGTGAGTGTGGAGCAGGGGATCCATGATGGTGGTAATAGACGTCATCTATGCTGTGTGACTGACTGATGACCGCTACGTGATAAGCCGACTCATGACCGGCCCGCAAGAAGGCCACAGACGACCAGAGTGTTACGATATACCACGATATTTACCACGAAGTATTGATTTGGGGGCAGGGGCTGAAAAGTTGTGCCATCTTGGCATCTGCAGCCTCCAACTAGCGCGCGTAAGAGAAGAAGGATTGGTTGTAGGAAATGATCCAATGACGATAGCTAGCTGAGATACCCATTTTGAGTGAGTAATTGCTACTTAGTAAATACCCAACCTTCTGGGGCATGCTGCCCTACAGTCTAAATGACTCAATGCCTGGTGGAATCGATTATAGCATTATGATCTTTGGAGAAATATCAGGTGGGAAGCAGCAAGTCTAGATATGGATTTGAGGTTAGGAATCACTAGGCTTCCGCAAAGCCCAACTTTGGGCCCGGACCCCGGGCCCAAAGCCCAATCCATAGTGGGCCGGGGGTCGAACCTTTAGGCCCAAAGCCCAACCCCCGGCCTATCGTAGGCCCCTATTAGGCCCCCACGAAAGCCCACGATTGTATAAAAAGCTGGTCTTAGCGTTTATAAACCCACTAAGTCATTAAAATAAATGACTAGGTATTTTTTATAACTATTCTAGTTTATCTATTAAATATTACTATATTTTTACTAGAATAAGTTAGAAATTTTATAAAAATAATCTAAATATAAGGCTAGTAGGCTTTATATCTTCATATTATAGCATAAAATCTTATTATATATTTATTTTAGCTTTTTAGTAATAAGAATTATCAATTAAATCTATATTTTAAATTCAAATTTATATAAATGCGTTTTTATAAAAATTATTGTAGATGTCAACATTAATTAAAGGCACTTTGTATACCGCCAAATTAGCTGCCCACCACTTCATCCGGCAAAATGGCACGCAAAGCTCGACCGAGCAAGAAGATACATCTTTGACTTTGATTGGATCAGGGGCTGCTTTTTTGGACTGTCCGCGGGCCCCTCAATATTGTGCGAGCAAATGGGCCATGCGCGGGATCATGCATTCATTGAGAAGAACTGCTTTCTTCTATGGTAGTCGGGTCAACGTCATCTCCCCATGGTAAGCGTGGCCGATTTATCATAAGAAGCAGAATCGTTGATCAAGTCACAAGGTACGTGAAAACAAACATTCTGTCGGATGAGACGTTCAAACATATTTCAAGTGTTGGAGTAGAGTTTGCACAGGCAGAAGACGCAGCGCAGTGCCTGCTGAGAATCCTCAGCGACAGGAGTATCAATGGGCATTCTTTATTCGTCTCAGGAAGAAAATGGGCTTCCAGTGGATATATTGATCTGGATCTGGAAGACTACCCAAGCAATGCGTTGATTCGCGAGATCCAAGGGGACCAAATAAAATCAGCTCCTGTTGAGCTTGGATTATTTTTGTGAGCAGCAACAAAACTGGCTCAAAGTTATGCCACCGTGGGACCAAGATCTTGGTCTCTTTATTTGGTGTTTTGCATTTGCAAATCCCGATATCTTTTGTTCTCATGGCAGTGGCATGTCATAACCAGGCTGCAATGTGGGATACGGCATATCCGGAAGCCCCATACACCCATTGAGTATGTCATCTATGCTTATGTTCAAAAGGAAGTCCGGCCATAAGTCTGTATCATCTACCTGTGCAACTTGTGTGGTGCCATAATTTTCACCCATCAGGGGAACATCTTGCGAGATTGCGCTATTGGCCAAAGTAGAGGGCCCGAAGCCGCCATCGGATAATCCTGTAGGTATTTGGGCTGTATCTTCAGAAGGCACCAGGTGATACTTTTGCTCGAACCATTCAAGGATATGCCACAGCCATGCCTCGTAGAAGTACTTAGAGTGCTGTTTCCCATCTACAGTCACTCTGTCCTTGCTGAGCCATTGGATTAGTTGTAACACAGTCCGCAAAATGTGTGGCATGTTCAAATCCGAGCAAAGGGCACGAACATGTGGACTGCGTGGGGCGTATTTTGCCCCCGTGATGGCCAGTTTGCAGCCTAGAACCAAGTTAAAGCCTGCTTGCAGCCATTGGGTATGACTGATCAGCCGATGAGTATTCGGAGCAAGTGTGAAAAAGTAATCAAAGAATTTCTTTGCTTCGGTCATGCCGCGGTTGAGAAATTCGACCTGGAAGGGTGATAAGTCTAACGGTTGGCGGCCACTTTTGAGGTGTGGTGGTAGCCCTGAGTCTGCATGGGAGCGAGGCGCGGGCGAAGCCGAATAGTTGGCTGTTTCATGTTTATCAAATAAGCAAGCCTGGCATAGAAACAATTGAAGAGTGTGTAGTTGAAATTGAAGGAGGGCTAAACCGTGAGCCGTGAGTTAGCAATAGTTTCAGCGTAATCAATCAAACTCACAAGCGGTGTCACTTACAATTGCTCGAAGGCGTTGCCGGCAAGGTCGTTCTGTATTCGTTGATTTCGGTTTGGAATGCATGCATATCAACCTCTCGTACTGGATTCGCAGTAGTGGCCACAGCATCATCGATCCGTTCAAAGATTTGTTGTAATTTTACTAATTGCACTAAGCAGCGATCACTGGCAATCTCAGCATTGGATAGTAATCCAAGTGCATGCTGTTCAACATAGGACAGGCGAGTCATCATGCGATCCTTTTGCAATATTGTCGATCGACTGCAGACACCCATACTCAGTCAGTAATATGAGGGGGATATGGGCATTGTTACTGACCATGAGGATAGCATGTAACATCCAATCAAAGCTCGTCTTCTCTCATTCACCGAATGTCTACTACTGTTTTCATCTGAAGAGACCTTGCTCATAGCCATCCGTGAATAGTATGAATGGGTTTCCGACAACCGTTCAAGCTGCAAATCACTGACGATACTCCAAGCAAGATGAATGTAGCTGCAAAATCTTTCATGCTGAGACTGATGCTGCAACCTGGGATATTGAGGCTTTGAGTCAGTAGTGTCATCTTCAATAAAACCACTTTGGACTAGACTCACCATGCCAAAGCCACAAGAAGTCCCAGCAATAAATCCATAGATGGATTATAGGCGAAGATCATCTGATCAGCAACTGCTTTTTGAAATGTCTCTTCCAATATCTGCTGAGAGGCTGCATTCTTGTATGATGAGACCTTGAGGATAGCCAGCAAGAGAAGCGGTTTCTCTGCTCGCAGCTGCGCAAGCGTCACTTCCGGTGCGATATAGATAAAAGGGAAAAATGGCATCAAGGTTTCTCGAAAAGATTCAAGAATCGTGACGGCATCATCAAATCTCACGATCCCGCGATCAATAACATCTCGGGGTTTATCCGGGATGGAATGAGGTTCTGGGTCAGACAGGACTAAAGGAACATCAGCCTGGTGTTTAGTGTGCTGATTATTGGCGACTCGAGCTAAGAGCTGATCCACTTTGGCTTCGAGAGCCTCGACTCGTCTGATTTTTTAAGCTTCCGTCAGCTTATATTCACTGTCACGAATCAAATGGAATTTGGGAGCCTTACGTCCCCTTCTTAGCGGGGTTGTAACGAGGTCGAGCGGGCCGAAAATAGCACTCTTTGCTAAGGCGGCGACATCTGAGCTCTTATATTAGCATATGGTTATAGTTGAGAATAAACATGATGTTCGAGTTCCACTACTTGCCGATCACAGATAGAGGAATCCGAAGTTCGGATACATCGGATTTTGCCACGAGCACAATTTTGACATGTTTTGATGTGTCCTGACATGGATTCCATGTTCCGAATTGAGTATAGTCAATCTGTTCTGGTGAAAAGGAGCATCAGGACAAGGAAACGGGCGAGTTGAAGAGGATAAGGATAAGGACACGGACAAGGACAAGGATACGGTCGAAGGGCAAAAGTCTTGGCATCGGTGACCCGCCAGGCAACGGCTTTACTAGGGATCCACTATATCGTATCAATCTTGATGGCAAGTTATTGGTTTGACTATGAATTCGAAGGACTTGGGAGTGAGATTACCTCAAGTTGAAGTTTTAAAATACCCACACAGCCTCGTAATGATCATTAATTATGGATAGGCAGCGTCAAACACCTTTGGGTCTGCACATAAATAGTGACGAATCTATCATGGATTTGCTGATATCAATTTAACCACAGCACTCATCCTCTTCAAAGTGATTTGACCTACTATATTTCCCAAGGCTCTTTACTACGCGTTATCATGTCCAATTCGGATAATTGCACTTTGCAGACATGTCCTTTAGATGATGCTTATATCCAGTATCAGCCTAACATGGCTGGAAACATCTTCTATCTCGCTCTTTTCGCAATCATACTCATTGGACAGATCGGTACGGGTATCGTATTTCGATCTTGGACTTTCATGGTGCCAATGGTCGCGGGCCTTATATTGGAGGTCATAGGATATCTGGGCCGAATTCTCTTACATGATAACCCTTTCAACTTCGATTCTTTCTTGATGTGGGTTACTGAGCCTACCACATAATTGAATGTATGCTGACCGAGGCGTGATGCATTAGGTATCTGATATGTCTCACCATTGCCCCGGCATTCTTCACGGCTGGAATCTATCTATGCCTCGGTCGTATTGTTACAGTTTACGGCGAAGAGTTCTCACGCTTAAAACCAAGAACCTATACCTACTTGTTCGTGACTTGCGATCTGATTTCTCTGATCTTGCAAGCGGCTGGTGGAGCCATCACTTCAATTGCCGAAGAACAGTCACTTCGCGATACTGGTGTCAACATCATGATCGCTGGACTGGTCTTTCAAGTTGCATCACTAGTAGTGTTCTCTATTCTAGCCATTGAGTATGGAGTTCGGGTTCTACGAGGGAGACGCCTGCATTCCCCTACTCAGGAACGACCGACAAGCTGGATGAGGAGATCGTTCTTGCTTGGTAAGTCAACCACCTCGATCTTTTCTATGGGCATTCCACTGACTCGAGTTTCATTATCAGGTTTAACAACTGCCGTTCTAACTATATTGGTCCGATCTTCATTCCGAGTGGCCGAGCTCCAGGGTGGATTCCACAGTAAACTGGCCAACGACGAAATAACCTTGATGATCCTCGAAGGCGCTATGGTTTCAATTGCGTGCATTTGCTTGACCGGTCTACATCCTGCTTTGCTTGTGGGTAAGAAGTGGAGGACGCCTAAAGCAATTGCACGAGACTTGGAAATGGAGGATAAATAAGCCACAAAAACAAGAGGGACTGAAGCTGGTTATGGACCTGTTGGGTCGGCGGTTTTTTAGCCGCTAAGGATAATCATGATGCATACGACAATGCTTTTTGGATATCATTTGAGGCTATGGAATAGCTATGTTAAGTCTTTGTACGGTAGTCACTGATGGAATTGGATTATGATTCTTTGAGTTAAGGATAAGTATATGGTGCAATTATTGCTTTCAAGACAGGCAGTTTTTCAAAGGATTCCTAGGTCAGCCCAAAGCTAAATATCGCCGTAAGGTAACATCAATTGTGGAACAAAGGCATGTTTCCTATTCAACACTGACATAAATACACGGGATTCGATCATTCTCGGTAATCTCTCAATAGGCATAAAGAACATCACATCGTGGAGGCTCTGAAAACTACAAGCCACACTATCTACATCCTGGCTAGACAGGTGTGATATTCGAATTCGGAGGATTTGGCCATTTCACTGAATTATTGGACTTCTCTAGGAAAACAAGGTTCTCTCCGACAAACTCGGTATCACCATCATACCGGCTCAGTATTCGAACGTTGAGTCCCTCGCCAAGCTCCTAGAAGACAACAAGATAGACACCATTGTTTCTGCAATGACAGTCGTCGATGATGATGCTAGAAACTCGCAGCTGAACCTTATCGCGGCAGCTGATCAATCCTCGAGCACAAAGCGTTTCATTCCCAGCGAGTACGACATTGCTTACACTAAAGAGGAAGCACGGTCCCAGAGGCTGGTATCAACAAGCGGACATCTGATCTTTTATATAGACATGCAACCTTGTTCCCTATTATGAAAGCCAAGTTTTCTGCAGTTCAGAAGCTGCAATCCACAAGCCTTGAGTACACATTGGTGACTGACGGCTTCTTCATGGACTACTATGGTCTACCGCGTGTAAAAAGCTACCTCCAACCCTTCGTTCTCGCTCTCGACATGGCACAGAACGCGGCTGCTATCCCAGGCTCGGGCAACACTCCTGTAGTTTTCACTCATACTTTCGATGTGGCGAGGTTTGTTGCTGCCCTGACCAGCCAAGCTGATTTGCCTAAGCGGAGCGTCGTCATTGGAGACAAAAAGACATGGAACGAGGCTCTCTCCATTGCAGAAGAAATCAAAGGTTCGTCACTCCAATACAGGCGTGCTTGATGGCGTTCTCATCGTGAATCTAGGCACCAAATTCAACGTCGCGTACGATGACCAGGGAAAACTGTGCACTTTCCGAGTTACCGAGCTTCCATCACATTCTGCTTTGTACCCATTCTTGCCCAAGGAGCAGCTCCAATATATCCTGGCTGTTTTTGGCCGCTGGATGGATGTGGGGGGTTTCGATCTGCCCGGGATTGACACGCTTAATAGCCGGTTCCCGGAGATTCACCCACGCACCCTTCGCCAGGTTATGGAGGAGGGTTGGAAGGCCTGATCCTCGTTTTACTCTGTATGTTCTGGCAAGCTGAGAGTTTCCCAAGCGGGGAGATTGCATCGATATGGTTGAAGTGCGGCTAAAGTATCTTAATCGATGACATGTTGATCTTGATATGTTGTACTTCTAAGGAGTTTTGCTTTCATACGTTCCTTGTCCTACCGCTCACGCCTGTAAAGAACGGCACCAGGCATTTGTGTTTATTTTCCTTGGGCAATTTACTTGGGCAATTTACTTGGGCAAAAAGAAGGAATAAAAGCAGTCTCGAATGGAAGAATCGATATATCGAGGCTCAGCTATACATAAATAAGCCCGGGCCACGTCCCAATCCCAACTCCGTTCAACCCGACAAGGGCTCCGGAGAATCGCAATCTGACACAGGTTCCATGCTCAGCAATCCCGGTATCGGTCTATGCAGAAAGGTAGATAAGAGTCCTCGGGAGGTTGAAACAAGAACGCTGAACCACAACCTGGTAACAAAGAACAAAAGCCAAAGAAATCAAAAAGCATCAGACGTGGAAGCGCTTGGAATCGCGGGTTAGCAGTGAGTTGTAATGGGAGAAAGAAGAAGAGAAGACACACAAGACAAACAAAGAGGAATTAGAGTAGATATCAGAGCAGGACATGGCAATGTTGAAAATAGGAAAACCACCATGGTATGCATGAGGAACTGGAAACAGACCTTGAGACAAGGCAAAGAAAAGATATAGCATATAGTGAAGGCAACCAAGGGAAAGGCCCATTGGGCTGGAGCGTACCCGTGAGGATTATCGAGTACATGAAAATTGGGAAGTCCGGAAAGTATTCAGTCCCGCTACCGGGGTTCTTGCCCGGTGGTATTGTCAGGTCATACGCTCATTCCGGGACTTAAACAAGACAAGGCACATGAGACAGAAACAGTAGCATAGTTGACTGCCCGAACATGCTACTAACACCTTTATGGAACATAGACCCATGTTTAATAGAGGAAAACCACATTAAGTACCAAATGGGATACCCCCAGACCAGAGCCAGCGCCTGGAAAAATCAGCCGAGAAAGCCATAAAGGCGCCATCAACGCCTGCAGCTGGTCAAAAGCAAAAGAGAAAAGAAAAGAAGACGAAAGGGGTATGGTATGAGTGGTCGTTGGAGAACTGTTCAGGCAGTCCCCTAAAGAGGGAATCAAGGAACACCGAGAGCGACGTTGAGAAAAGAGACGGTGTTTGGTCGTGGGGTTAAATTGAGAGGGAAAGTGCGTAAGCGCGGACACTGGTGTGTCTGGGTCCTCGGGGTATATTTCAGCGGCTATAGAATACCCGAGTCTTTCAAGGCGTTCTGCAGGATAGTCTCTTTGACTGCTGCGAAGACCAAACGGATATTCGAGGTATCAGTCGCTTGGGTGAGACTAAATGGGAAGGGGAAAAAAAGTCAAAACCACGGTGCGTGGGAAGTGGCAATGTTAGGATCATGTAAACTCACTGTGGGTACAGGTTCAAGTGTGCTCGATTCACCTGGTTGAATCGCCAGAGCAGGTACTTAGCAGCACGGTGCACGTCGTTGCCGCCCGAGTAATCGGGGAAGTAGTTGCTCAGCGGTGATCGAGGCAGCTTCAAGCGGAACAAATCAACTTTGTTCAGGAAAAGAATAATACTTGTCCGCATGAACCACCGAGAGTTGACCACGGAGTCGAAGAGAACCAAACTTTCCATCATACGATTCTGCAAGGTTCGTCAGCTCCGGTATTAGCATACCCGGTGTCTTGAGAGCTCATACCTGATTGCTTTCTTCCAGGAGTACTTGATCATATTCACTAAGCGCAACGCAAAAGATAATGGACGTCACATTTTCGAAGCAATGGATCCACTTCTTCCGCTCACTGCGCTGGCCGCCCACATCAAACATGCTGTGGCTGGTTAGAGATATTCCAAATCGTGAGTGTCGAAGACTGTCTTGACGTACTGTATGCTCAATTGGCCCATTGTGAAGCGTGTCTCATAGATACCGGTGGTCTTCGTTCTCGCTCGGAGCACATCTGAAACATCCGGGACGTAATCGGGGGCCGTTATTCGTTTCGCTTCCTCGAAGAAACTAGTCGCGGGTTAAGACTTGGCTTTGGCCTTCGGTCAGGGGAAGGATGAACTTACTATGGTGCCGAGTCCATCAGATAAAACTCATTCTGATGTTCCAAAACCGTTGATGTACACGGGTCGTTCCAGAGATATGTAATGGCATCCCCGATTTTCGAATCGAGCGGAGTGGTGGGATCCGGATCCACGTTGTACTCTTCCAGAAATGAGATGTAGTCCTGTACCTTCTGGCTGGACGGTTCGAGTTGGAGGTAATGATATGCTCCGATGAGGGCCTTTGCGCAATCTAGGAGATTCTTGTAAACGGTCAATCGATACAGTTGAAGTTCTTCCATGGTGTAACCATTTTGGTGGATGATCTTCATCTGTTTTACAATCGTTGATTTGCCGCTTTCTCCAGATCCTACGTGAGTTTGAAGTCAGCCAACCATCCTTTCTCCTCCAAGAGAACAGCAGGATACATACCCAAAAGAAGGATCTTGCATTCTCTCCGTAGCCGCCTAGAATCTTCTTCTAGCTTGCGATCGATCTGTTGGCTTCGCTTCTTCTGTTCCGCGTCCCCTGCGGACTCAGAGCTGAAACACATCCCCATTGTGGAATCTTTAGTGACCCAGACCAGCAGGGATAAGATTCATCAACCACGCGCAGGAGCAAAATGTGCCGGTCAAGAGGGCCGGAGCCTTCGCTTGCGAAGACTGCCAAGCGCCACGCACGGGGAAGGATCAGCGCAACCAGGGATCAAGTGTAGAAATTGCGACGAGCGATATCGGAACTGATTTCAGTGAGATCAAGGTCGGAGAAGATGTCAAGGCGAAAGGTTGAGGTTGAAGGAGTTGCGACGAGGAAGGAGAGCGTTGAGTGCGGGTATAGCGGTTCGGACGGGGGGAGGGCGGGAGATGGGTAAACGCGGAGTATCAGGGGGTGAGTTCGGATGAGATGTAGAGCTTCAAAGAGGAATAAAGGGTAAGAGTAGAGTGATAATCAAAGTGTCAAGAGGTTAAAGAATCAGAGTCAGTGCGACCATCGTCATGCTGGGGGAGTGGAGATGACTTGGGGGAGAAAGGGTAAGAAATGTAAGAAACATGTACGAAGCTTACATTTGGTAATTAATGTTATTTTCTTCTTCTTTTTTCACTTCCTTTTGTTATATATATGGAGTACATATGTAGGTCATTATATCCTATTTTGCATTTTGAGCTTATTATATTTGTGCATTTACCTTATATACATTGGTAGCTAACTAGCTATGTACCGTATAGGTGTAGCCGGGGCAGTTCGGGGCACTGCTGGCAGACATCTGTAGGGTATGATCTAGTATTAAATTCCCTTTAATTCTAGCCCGGACGATATAACCATCAGGAATTTTAATACTAATACTCTTATACGGAGTTAGAGAGCGTTAAGCGACAGAAAACAGCCCCGGGGGTTCTAATTTAACGGGGCGCCACAGATGACCGTCTGTGCGATCATGCATTTTTATCAGAAATATATCAATTGCTTGGAAGTTCGATCTTTTTATTTATATTTAAAGATATATAAACTCACTGCAAATCTTTGATCCAAATCTCTGATCAGGAGTTCTGTACTCCGTTTCATACTCTTTCAACCCACTTCTGGAGCTTTAAAGTGGAGAGTGACGCAAAATTGGGGCGCCTCAGGCAGGGCGGGGTTGTGCTCTCGGTGTGTATCTGAATCTGACATCTACATTTGTATGTATGTACTACACCTGGGTACTCCCCATTATATATCCATAATGTATGGATATGTATATATATGCTATAAATTTGCTTAGATGAACTGGTTGCTTTCCGGGATCATCCACTTCTCTCGGATATGCGGTGAAGGGCACTGACCCTCTCCCCTTATAGCAAAGTCAATTCAGCCTTGTGAATAGATGTACAGGGGGGCAAGACTCAAGGCCCAGTAAAGGGCTTATTGATTTTGATTTTATTTATATATAGGTGGTTTTAAGTAGGGGTAATCGTCAAGCCACGGAGAGTCATTATATATATTTCGGGATTTCCATGTATACGAACGTGCAGATACGCCTTGGGAATACGAAACCCCGAGAGGTATCTCTAGAGTTTAAAATGAGGTGCATTCCTGTCCAACCATAACCACACCATTCAAAGGTCTTTGTTGCATGTCTTTGATGCGTATCTGCAGTCGCATTTCCGCAGTAGCGTGGCAGGCATTGTTTCACATGTCTCAGCCGCCAAATTCACACATCAGACGGTGACAGGATCCAAGTAACCCCGTTGAAACTAATATCCAAGCCAAGGTCTTGGTTCAATTTCCTCCCGGGTTGTATTATACATGGTCATTACGGTTGGGTGCCGATCCTGGGTCATTGATATAGTATGTACGATTTAGTGGGGATTTGGGAGATAGCGTCCAGCTAACAAAACAACATCATGAAATATCAGAACTGGCCTAATTCGGAGGAGGGACATTTTATATACTGGAGGGATGTGCTCTAGTTCTAGACCTCCAGGGGAGCCCTCTTGTACAGTAATGTCATCGGGAAAGTCTACCGGACCTATAAGAGCATCAGAGAGGAAGCTATGGTACAGCTTGTATAAATGTAGACTTGATAAATCTCAATGTTTATCACGTTTACCATGTTTATCATGTCTGCTTTAAGGAGATTGAAGGTGAGGGGTTGTACTCTGACCTGCCAAGGTTCTAAATAGAGGCCCAAGAACTCTTCCTATACTGGCTCACAAGCGAGTTAAGCGCAGATTTCAAGAATTAAATAGGTATAGTAGATAAACCTTATCGAATTCATCTGTATAGTATATAAGTTCTACAGTCCATATCAACAATATCAAAGAGCAATGCTGTTCAAGGGAAACCTCTTCCGGGATAAGACCGGGGTCTGGGCCGCGTGGGTTGTGGAGCCAACCTTGGAAGTTCACACAATCAACGGGCAATAGGATGATAATATTGTATGATGGTTGGAGAATGAATGAATGAATGAATGAATGAATGAATGAATGAATGAATTAAATCATTAGATATTCTGGAAATATAAATAAAACAACTGCTTCCATCTACATAGAATATAATAAACCCCATTTTAATATACTGCCCACCTGGGCAGGTAGGCTTGCTGAGTCATCCACATAAAACCCTCAACGTCATCGGCCTTGTTTTCTGCGCTTTTCACCCAGTCCCTTCCCCACACCTGTTGCCAACACTGCTTTCTTCGCGACCCCTTTCTTCTTTTCTTTTGAAAGACTTCATCTTCTCTCTCTCTTTCGTGTTTGATCTTGAAAATCCTTATTGGAATCTCTCTCTTTCTCTTTTATCCTGCATACCCCCACCTTCCATCATGGCGGAATTCGTACGTGCCCAGATTTTCGGCACCACCTTTGAGATCACCAGCCGGTTCGCAATGCCCTGCTCCTCTATATTTACTATGGGCGCTTTAGAAGGCGCCTTCAGGGGAATGTTGGTGCTAACTTGATATCTAGGTATACGGAACTGCAGCCGGTGGGAATGGGTGCCTTCGGACTGGTCTGGTATGTTGCATTCTATGTCGCACAAGATATTCCCAAACCCAAGTACATACTAATCAGGCCAATACAACAGTTCTGCCAAAGACCAATTGACCGCACAGCCAGTCGCAGTTAAAAAAATCATGAAGCCCTTCAGTACCCCCGTTCTGTCCAAGCGAACCTACCGGGAGCTGAAGCTGCTCAAACATCTCCGTCACGAGAACGTCCGTACTCCGTCAAATAATTGGACTAGGCTTATTTGCTGATATTCCGCAGATTATCAGCTTGAGTGACATTTTCATTTCGCCTTTGGAAGATATGTATGTTCCCCCTTATCTACAAGGCGGGGTTGGATAGCCGTATACTAATGACCACAGCTACTTCGTCACCGAACTTCTGGGAACTGACCTCCACCGACTTCTTACTTCGCGACCTCTTGAAAAGCAATTCATTCAGTACTTCTTATACCAGATTCTGGTAAGATTTCCACGGGAGTAATATCCGAGGCGCCAGAACCTGACTTTTTGATAGCGTGGCTTGAAATATGTTCACTCCGCCGGTGTGGTCCACCGGGATCTGAAACCCAGTAACATTCTGATTAACGAGAACTGCGATCTGAAAATCTGCGACTTTGGTCTTGCCCGCATCCAGGACCCCCAAATGACCGGATATGTCTCAACACGATACTACCGCGCGCCCGAGATCATGCTCACCTGGCAAAAATATGATGTCGAGGTAGACATCTGGAGTGCGGGCTGTATCTTCGCCGAGATGTTGGAAGGAAAGCCGCTGTTCCCCGGAAAGGACCATGTCAACCAGTTTTCGATCATTACGGAGCTACTTGGGACTCCCCCAGATGATGTGATCCAGACCATCTGTAGCGAGAACGTGAGTAATTATTCTTTGGCAAAAGACGAAAACATGCTAATATACGATGGTTCAGACCCTCCGATTCGTCAAGTCACTACCAAAGCGCGAGCGCCAACCCCTCGCAAATAAATTCAAGAACGCCGATGCCGATGGTACGTGATATTTGAGCCGACTGTCAAGGTTATACACACACTAACCTGTCTCTTTTAGCGGTTGACCTGCTCGAGCGGATGCTGGTTTTCAACCCAAAGCAACGCATTCAAGCTTCCGAAGCATTAGCGCATGAGTACCTGGCGCCCTACCATGACCCGACCGACGAGCCTGTCTCACAAGAGAAGTTCGATTGGTCGTTCAATGATGCCGATCTGCCCGTAGATACTTGGAAGATCATGATGTAAGTGCTTGATTTGTTTACCTGCCACGATTCTTTTAACTAATTCTTCACCACTACAGGTACTCGGAAATTCTCGACTTCCATAACATTGAACAAGGCAATGAGGCTGGTGAAGCCTTGGTACAGGGCGCAGTGCAGGGCAACGCTACTGGACAGGCATTCGCATAATGGTTTGACGCGAAATTCCCTCAAGAAACGCACTTCTGCCATTGAATTCCAGTCTCAAAATTTGACGTCTGGCCCTATTTCTGTTCAAGGTGCTACGAAGCTGGCGTGTTCACTCGTGTTTTTTATTTTATTTCATTTCCTACTTCGTTCTTTTTTTGTCTTCTTGGAAATCATTGTCCATAGCTCTTTCGGCGTCGTCAAGAATTGGTTGGTGATTAGGAGAAACCATACGGGGCATCTGATTTAGTTCAGCGATGGAGCACCTCATAACCTTTAATCCTTTGAAATATCTACGCAATCTAAGCTATTTCTCCAATATCTATCGTTTAGCTTTTTGGCCCCAGCTAGCCCTGGAGACATTGTGTTTATGCCCTCCGATATTGGCGGGGCTACCGTTCACCGCCCGCTGCGATAACCGTATCAGCGATGTTCCCCTGTTTGCGACGATCATACTCTCATGGGAAACCTACATCGAGGTTTTGGAGGAGAAGCACCTCTTTTCTACATATTGCAAGCCATTCATTCAAATCATTAATTCTCAGCATTCTGATTGAATTTCTCACAGCCGAACCGGATCTCCTTTTGCAAGGTTCGGCGCAATGGCTGTCCAGCATAAACAAGACCCAATTGTCTTGGTCATAGATTTCCACCATGCACGGTGAGCCACAAGACACTCAAGACCCCCCGGGCTCGTAATTTCAAATGAAGACAAAGAGGGGCCCATAGTGGAACCTGGCTGACTGAGACATACGCCGGCAGCGGCCCCGAAATTGAACATTGCATTGCCGACGAAGGAACCGACCCAGCAACCGAGAATGACTGGTCTCTGCTCCCATTCATGGCCCTATCTGACGGAGCACATCTGTACGACAACCCTGCCTCCAACAAGCATTTCCTTTCCTCCCCTTCTTAGTCTCCTTTGGCACAATTCCGCGACGAGAGCCGACTTGCGCCAGACCAACTAACCCGTTGGATTTCAGGTCGACCGAGGAATTCTCATACTTCACCCTCTGTCGAAAGGAAACCTCCACCACGCCCTCAACCTCCCTCTTCGGTATCGCCTGCTCCCGCCAGATCGATTCGAGTCTGCTTATCAACCGCCCGCCCGATGTGACCCGGTCAACGGTACAAAAGGCCGTTGTGGTTGTGACAGATACTCCGCAGCGAGTAGGCCAATTGCGCGAGAAGCTCTCCGTAGTGACTTCGGCTTGGTTCGCGCAACGGTATGTGGGATACATTTCCTCTGGCAGACTATCCGCTTCTCCGATGCGCTGGCATAGGATCTGGATAGAACCCGGCTCAGAACGAGGACAAGTGGCTGACTGAGCGCTCTTCTTAATAGTGACTTCACGGATGTTGATATCTTGAAGGTATGTACTAGCTGCGGCGATGTATAGAAAGGGATACTGACATGGATCCAGAAATTTCGTGAGGGCCTGGTGATTGCTCTACTGAATGATGGCCCAAAAGATCAGAACTTGGGTAAGGACATCATCCGTTCCGATATATGTGACAATTTGCTAATTTATGAAGGCCTTTCGCTTCGGGAGATGATTCACGAATTCAAATTTCAGACTTTGGTCCTTTTCAAGGCACTACTGTTGCAGCCTAAGATGCTTTTCTTCGGGACGCGCTGTGAACGCCTGTGCATGATTCAATTCTCGCTTATATCTTTAATACCCGGCCTCATAAATAGCTTGCAGGACTGCGCGGATCCTGCCTTTGACACCTATTCTCAAACTGTTGAGAAGCCAACGTCTCTCAAGACGAGTGACAGAAGTTCTTTATTGGCATACATGGGGCTTCCATTGCAAATCTTCGGAAAGGGGAGCATGTTTGGACCCTATACACCTCTCCAGCTGCTGGATCTGCTGGCAGATGATGGCACAAAATCATATGTGGTTGGCTCAACAAACTCGCTACTTCTCCAGCAAAAGGACCGGTACAGTGATATCCTAATTAACCTTGACGAAGATAGTATTGTCATAAATTCTCCTTCCCTTCGCACTGCCCTGGTCCTTTCCGCGGCCGATAGGCGCTGGATTGACCTGCTCACACAAATTGTCAATGACACTTGGGACGAGGAACATCCTTCACAACCCAAGACACTTGGATTTATGGGCTCAGAAGAATTCATTCGACTACAGTTCGAAGAATACTTGCTGGCATTATTATCGTCCATGAAATACCACGAGGAGCTCTACCCAAGCGATGTCGGAGAATCGGGGCATCTCAGCAGAACCCAGCTGCAAAACCTCAACATTGAAGGTGACCCTGCCATCGACTTCAATACGGACTTCCTGGCCCAGTGGAAAAACACATCTAATTACGCCCTGTTTTCGCGTCTCACATCGGATGCGCTGCTATTTTCCATCACTGAGCCACGGCATCCAAGCGCCGGAGGCCTGACGATGGAAGATATCCAAAGACGACTCTCGCAACAGGTAGCAGACCTGCACCTTGATGAGCGTGTCCGCGAAGGCCGCGAGGCCCTGAACCGCCACTTCGCAACCGGACAAAAGAAAGTGAGCGCAGCATTCAACAGCTTCTGGTCCGATCTCGAGACAATGCGCGAAGCGCAGCGCAAACGCGCCGAAGAGAGATCCGCGTCCCAGTCGCAACGCACCTCCATCGACAAAGAAACATCAACATCACCAACCCCCTCGTCCCAGGATTCCACCGATGGCTCCTGGTTCGCGGGCCGGCAAAGGCCATCCGTCGACATGACACAGGCCCAGGCCTCCGTGAGCGTAGCCAGCCAAAAAGCCGGCTCCTACCTCAGCTCGTGGAGCACGTGGGCGAGCGAAAAGCGCCGCGAATGGCAGGAGAAGCGCGTCACATCCCCAAGTCCGAGTGCTACTCCCAACGCCGAGTTGACTTCGCCATCCACCCCGGTCTTGTCGGTCGTTACCGAAACAGCCGAGTTAGACCGCGGCCGCCGCCGTTCGATCCAGCATCATAGCGAAGGCAACGAAACCCCCGAGGGTGGTCTTAGTCGCAGCGCCAGCCGAAGGAAGAGATGGAGTAATATCCTGCTCAAACGCAACAGCGGCGAGTTCCAGCGTCGCGATGATGTCTCGACATCCGATTCTGTCGATACCCCTTTCCCCAAGTCTCCTCTGTCGCAGGGGTTCCCGGCTTATGCGGATGATGCGGAGCACAAGCATACCCAGGATCCTATCCAGGATGGAAAAACTGCTGAGCGGGATACCGTTGATGCAGATGGGTTCTCCTCTGTGGCTCTCACTCCAAGTGAAGGCCTGGGGTTGAGTTTGAAGACTGAGGAAAGTAGTTCTCAGACTCAAAAGGAAGCCACATGTTCGAACAGTGCAGAGGTAGATACTGAGGACTTGGTGACGGCACCCCCTGTCAAAGAGGAGGTGCATCCAGCCCAGAGCAAAGTCTCGTCTGGTACGAACTAATTTGGGAGTGGGGGTTGATTTGCATTTTTCGCATCTAGGGTGATTCAGCACTTCACGGACTTCCTTCTGTCTTTCTTGTTGTCTCTAGTTTTGCATAGCATATCTATTCTAGCATGGTTCTCATGTTGATTTTACATAAATATACACCGGGTCTGACTAGACTACGCACATCGATCCACTGAATGAAAGGTTGGAGTGAAATCGTTCGATTTTCGTCAGCGTCATTTCTATGTCTGTCTTGTTGTTGTCTTGTTTCGCATAGGGCTACAAGAATTATACCTTCTAACCGCAGGCCCTAAAATATTAGTGTTGACACGACAATTCAACTAAACCTTTGTATCTTGCTATGTCTTTCTACGAGGCCAGCTCTCTATCATTGGGAGCAGAACAGAATCATCAATTTATTATATTTAGTATTTCCAGAAGAGAAAAGAGCCAGAGAGCAGAGAGCAAAGAAAACAGGTCATCATTTGTTTGTCATCTCAGCGCTATGAAGAAACATAAAATAAGTCGCCGAAACAATGAGAAGAAATTCCTGCTCCTATCAGCCTGATTCCATCCGCTAGCTATCCATTGTCCTATCCTGGACCAGCAGGGGTCCCATTCCCCTTTACCTTGCTTTTCCATCATCGATGGCATAGAAGGACAAGAAAGGGATATAGGAAGCCACTGGTCAGAAAGAGACAGTAGCAAAAGCAGAGAGCAACAAGAAAAAGGAAATAGAAGCAAGTCGGTTGTGCAATATTGGAGGGAGAGAGGGAAGGGGTTTAAGTTGATTTAGGCAATGTATGAGATTTCATCGCCGTCCATGCGCTCAATATAGTCCTTCTCCATGAGGGCTTCAATGTTCTTCTTGATGTCGGGGATTTTAGGCGGGAAGCGGGACTTGACCTGCTGAATAACCTCCTGGACAAGCTGGACGTGCTTCATCTTCTTGCGTGACTTCATGATTCGAACAATGGCGGACTACAACAAGGTTAGGACAAACGGACTTTGTGTGGGTTGGTGATTAGCTAGGAGACCTACCTGGAGCAGAAGCTTCCTGTCCTCTTCTATCGTTTTGTGCGTGTCGTCGGCCTCGACCTTTTGCTCAGACTTGATCTGAATGTTGAGGTTGACTTTGACCTTCTTATTTTTGAAGTTGTAGTTCAATGTGAAAGAGGTAGAGGGCTCAGGCTTAGCGCCCTCGGGGCTGGCGACGAGGACCTTTGCCTTGAGCAGGATGCTAAGGTTGGGATCGAGGATTTCGGTAGCCAGGGTAGTGGCCTTTTCGATCTCCTCGTAGGTCAAGGTGTCAGCTTCGTTGAAAAGGAGAAGAATGCCCATCTGGTAGGTCGACACCTGGAAGGTGTAGGGCACTTTGGCGTTTTTGATATAGTTAGCCTTGATTTCGCCCTTGCAAAGTTGCCACAGCCATGTCAACTTGCGGCCGCTGTGCTTATCAAAGTAGAATTTCTGGAACAGCTCGGCGGTCCTGACGATCTCCGGTGGCGCAAGGAATGGTGTGGTCGGAGCGTTGAGGGGCCAGAAGCCAGTTCCCAGTATCTGGAAGTGGGCATCGGTCATTCTCTTTCGGTCATCATCATCCAGCACTTTGTCCTGCCAGACCTTATAGTTGTTATTAAGATCCTTGGAGATTTGCATGTCCTGGAACATGCGTTGCAGCTTGTTGGTGTATTCGAAACCACACGCCTCCTTCAGCTTGCTGATCATACTTGTTTCAGCATCATCAGAAACAGAGCTCACATGAACCAGACGTTTGGCCAGGTTCTTGGAATAGAACTTCTGGAAGACGTCTTTGTCTTCGATGTACTTGAAGACTGTCATAATTTGCACCAGCATCTCTTCAAGCTCCGACTCTTCAGCCGACTTGGATCCTTTCTTGAGTAGTGAGTCCGTGTATTTTGCCAGCAGTTCAGGAGACTTAGAAGAGCTCGTCTTGCAGATGCGGTTTCGGTTGACAAACTCTCGGCAGGCGTTATCAAGAGAACGTACGAACTCGGCCTCGCCATTGAAGGCCTCATCGACCAAGCTTTGGTATCGGGTGTGAACTTGCAGTAGAGCGTCGACGTACAACTTGGGTTCGAGTGTCTCGCCCTCCGAAGCAACCTTTTCGACAGCAGCCAGACCGGCCCGTCTCACGTGGTTTTCAAAGGTCGTCCGCAGAGGATCCAAGCCGTCCTTGATCCGTGACAAGAGGCGATACATACGAGCAAGATCCTCCTGGCGTTCGTTGTCCAGCAATACTTGGAACTCGTCGCGAAGCAAAGTCGAGTGGGCGGTGACGAGAACAGATAGACAGGTATCGGTCAAGCTCTTGGTGACATCTGGGTGCAAATACAAACCGACCCGGAGCTTCTCCTCCTCCAGACGAGCTTCTGCCTTCTTCATATACTCCACCACGCTATTTTCGGCCACGAACTGCCGTGACTCATTTTCGTAATAGGTTTTGGTGGCACGAATGAACGGCAGCTGGAAGTACTGCCGATAGACATCCAGCGTTGACTTGGAGCTATCGTTTTCATCCAGACCCAGTGACACGAAGGAGTCCACAATAGATTTGATTTGTGACTGTTCGATGGTTTCGCCATTCCGTTGCTTCTCGATCAGGTTCAGAACAGCGTCCATGACCTTCTCATGGACTTTTTCGAAAAAGTCCCCTTTCCATTTGACCAAGTGCAGGGTGTAAACGTCGTAGACATTTTTCTTACCCTCGTCGATCTCACGCTTAACCCAGTGACGATTGAGGTAGCGGAAAAGGTGGTTCACGTACTTGGCGGCGGTCGTGTAGCGGTACCATTCGCGGATGTAGAAGCCAAGCAAGCCTTCCTCGGTGTGGCTCTGTGATTGTTTGAAAACCTTACTCAGATGGCAGGAGAGGTATTCGCCGAGTAATTTGTAAAGTTCCTCGCCGAGCAAATGGGCTTGGGTCCAGGTCAGCTCGAATCGAGAAGCCGAGGGTGCGGCATGAAGGGAAGAAAACCAACCCCCGCGTTGTCCTTGTAGGCCTTGACCGCTAGCGACGGCCTTTTGGGATGTGCAAAAATTGTGAACAGCCCTAATATCAAAATGTGAGCGCGGTTCTCGTCAGAACAGAGGTAGGGTCGAATCTTGAACACACGTGTAGAGACCCATGTACTAGACAAAAATAGCGAATCAGCTTCTATTTTCAAAGACGATCACTGGCAGGTGGTGACTTGTTCGATGTTTCACTCACAGTCTTCATATCGATACCGGAGTCAAGGTTGAGCATGACGCTCTCGATTCCTGCTTCTAGGAACGACCAACTAACCCGCAGTTAGCTCACGCCATACCGCCGTGTGAGAGCATATCCTAAATCATTGTCTGCTCACGTTGAATCAAGGTCGTCCTTGTGAGGAACCGGCGGCATCGCGAGAGACATCGCGGTTGCAGGGGAGTCGAGTGGGATGCGGAAGAAAGTGAGTGGTCGAGGCCGAGGGTCCTGCTCCATTAGTCAGTAACACACTTTTAACTCTCAATAGTAACCGGCAAGTTACACATCATGGGTCTTACCTCAAGACGGTTGTAGCGCCACAAGTCACGCCTCAAAGATCTTCGGGTGATCAAGTGAGGGTAGGCGCTTAGGAGGGGTAGGGCGGCGTTGCAAAAGCGGGGTTTGCGCAGTCAAAAAAAAAAAAAGCAAGAAGATACCCTCCTCGGGAACTTCAACAGCAGGAATTGGAAAAGAGATTAGGCAGAAGGGGAGCAGAGAAGTGATGAGGCTGAGAAGGACCAGAGCGTGGGGATGGCATTGTTGCCGCAGGCGGTGAGGTGGCGGAGCTTTCCCGCCAAATCTACATCATCGCCTTTGATGCTTTCAAGTTTTGATCAAAGCGAGTCCAGACACGTTAGATACATTATTATTTCTTTAACAAACAGTACTTTAGGGTACAATTATATACTTTATACTTTTGCTTCTTTACAATAAACCTGTTTCTATCCTTGCGGTATTACAACATCTGTCTTTAGTGACACTCCATCCATGGATGTATATTTCTGGCTCCTACTATCACGGACTTTGCATATCAAAACCTCCTAGACATAAAGCAAGGCTTGAATGTAAAACAAGTACTGAATGTAAAACAAGTACTGTTAGGAACCTTAGGAACAAATAGGAAATATTGGGCTAAAACCTTGAGATCTTCCAAATTTCCTAATTAGGTCTAGTCTTCTGTTTTATACATATGAGTGTAGATATATGACGACATATACATATTTTGAGATCGATACCTACTAGTGGTAAATTGTGTTTGCCAGTAGGCACGTTGATTATACGTCTTAACCATAACTCATGTAAAGAAGTAAAAACCAGGTGAATGGATTTAGGACAGATATGAAAACTGCATTAAGGTACCATATTGCCATATTGTAGGTACCTTTATGAAGTGTATTTTCTTTCTGACCGCGTCACGTTTATGAGGATACTCTTCTGACTAGGGCCCTTTCTTTGGCTTTTCCCCTTTCCCTTTTCCTTTCCAGTGTTCTCATGGAAGTCACAGATCTTGGGCATCCCAGATCCAAGTTGCCGCAACTATAAGCTCCTGCTTTTGAAGTTGAATATCGGTCTCTTTGGAATAGCAAAGGGTTCGACGAAAAGTCTGGTCAATTACAGAGTGCTAGAAGATACGAAATCATCGCCAGTATCCTCCATCACATAGGATTGAGTGACATAGGGGCGTTGGATATTGAAATCCCATCTCTAGGTATCAATTTTGGTCAGGGGCTTCTTACGGTTGACCTTGACGGTGATAACCATACTCACTTCGCCTCTAGCGAGATCCGCCCACATTCCTGCGTCATTGCGCAATTTCGTTTCAGGTCTGAAACCCCCACCTGAGTTCAATGTTCTTAGGTATGGATTTGATTTCAGGCTTTCTGTGGTTTACTTTCATAGTGATGGACATAATGGCTTTGCGTCTGGATAATAAGAGTAGTCGACCCTGTATGCAGCCTCTATGCTTGACCACGCAGGACATTTAATAATCTGATGCATCTGGCTCAAAATGACATAGGGGACATTATGTGTAAGAACCCTCTAATGCTATTTTTGGGTGTCTTTTTGAATGCCCCAAGCAAGGTCTTTCCATACGTATTTTTTTCATGGCTTTTTTCTTGATGTTGTACCTAGGTAGCCTAAGAGGATAACTAATCATAGCACGGAGTACATTAAGACCATATCTACAACAGGGGGTTATCTTTCTCTGGCAAGAACAGCGTATTTGGTGGTGAACTTCTCCAATAGAGAAGGGGTCCAAATCCCGCAAACTTGGTCAACTACAGGAAGTCATCTCGTGTTTGAAGGGGGAACATTGTCGCCTGAATAGGTAGGAAACCCGAGATCCGAACCCGAAGATCCGAAAACCTAAAACCTAAAAATTGAGCGCCGAAAGCCTAAGTCGTGATCTCGAGAAGCGCCAATCAGAATGCAATATCCGTCAACAGCCAGACGTAAACGTCACTAAGTCGTTGAGATGCTGACGACCTAAGAAACATTTAAGGGCTGACTTGGAGCCTAAACTGATTTGCTTGGCCCCAAATTAACTTAGCCAGGGACCTTTCGCAATGGCTACCTCGACAAAGATTTGGCTGACACCAGAAAATGCCGGCGTCTTCAGCTCTCCCAATTTGAGCTCGGCCTCCGCACCCAAAGTGAGCGAGGTTCTCCAGCATGATATGGAGAACCACCATATCTACCTCAATGAAATCCCATTCCATGGTGATTCATCTGTTATACTCATATTGAATAGCAGGTACTAATGCGTAGTAGATCATATTGTGCATTTTATGCTCACTATTTGGGCTCTTGGAGCATCCCCCGAAACCATTGAGTTACAATACGAGCGAGAAGACAAGCGTCAACGTCCTGCTTATCCGCGGGATGAGAAAGTGATTACCTCTTTTTTCGACAAAGAAGAGTTCATGAAGCATATGTTCCAAGAGGAACACTACTCAAATTACCTGGCGTTCTTCCAGCGCGAGATTGATGCGAATGGTGTTCCGGGCGTTCTGAGGGAGTATTTGTTCAGTGGTGACAAACTTGCAGAGTCATTGCTTTCTCGGATGTTTGCAGGTCTGGTTCACCCCATCATTCACCTTGGATTTGGCATCGAGTTTCAACAACCTGCCATCGTTGCGCAAGCCCTTGCGCAAGCGTCAGTTCATCAAGACTACTTAGCCGACCGTTTCTTTAACCCCGCTGCAAAGGCTGCAGCCGCTCACTCAGGGCCGTCAAAATCTACCATGCAAATCATGAAAGAGATGCGCGCAGATCAAAATGTCAAGAACGCGTCTGCCCACGGGGACACCGATGTTTTCGAAGATGGAATTCTCCAGCGCGCCAGCGATGAAGTCATTCAACACTGCAGCAAATGGACTGTGTTGTACTTTTAGGGCGTTGTGCTTTCAATACTTTACCCCCGCTCACCGAATTTCCTTGAACATCAAGAATCAACATGGCATCGATTAACCTGCCTCAGCCGCACCTCAATGAATCGATACGGGAAGTCGATAAAAGCTCCTGGCTAATCTCAAACACGCTGCTTCTTAATCGTTTTTCGTCGCCACCCCCGGATAATATTCCAACCGAACAAGCATGCTGGAGCGACAGCAATGGGGGGCATTTCGTCCTCTCCACTGCACCTGACCCTCTTCCGGATTCCAAGCTCCTCACGGAAGACTCGTCTTCTATCACGAGAGTCCACGCAGTGGACAACCAGGCGGCCGTTTGGAGGGCAGGCGAAGCTTTCATTAAAGCGCATCACATGGACTATCCCGATCTCACCAGAGAGCATGTCACTCTGCAATTTGTCAGAGACCAACAGCCCCATGGTTTTGAATTTCCGAATGTACTCTATCATCTTGAGACCGACTCGCGATACTTCCTCGTCGTCTCAAGGGTTCCCGGCCAGCTCCTTCATGAGGCTTGGCCCAATATGGATGAGACTCTTCCCCAGTATTACGTCGGCAAGGTAGCAGATGTTTGCAATTGCTTAGCAGCATAGAAGGGCGACATCATTAGTGGTGTAGATGGACACCAGCTATTCGAGCGTTATTTCATCAAAGGCAACAGCAAAATGGCGGATGCCCTTACTCCACAACAGCCTCTGAAGAACTGCACCGAGATGTCTATGGATGTCTCTACACTTGTCTTCTATCATTGCGATCTTGGCCCTACGAACCTCCTTGTCGACGTCTCGACAGGCTCGCTAAGCATCATCGATTGGGATCTCGCTGGCTATGTCCCTATCGAATGGGTTAGAACTAAATTTCGACTCTCTGCAGGAATGGATTTCGATTATGGGGATGAGGAGTCTAAGAAAGATTATCGCCGTAAGGTTGCCCAGCATCTGGAAAAGATGGGCTACAGCGATGTTGTGGCTGCATGGTGGAAGTTTCAGGACAGCTCGTAGACCATAATGTCAAAGATATCAAAGCTCCCGAGATTTGATATTGTCCTTCCATGAGCTCCTGGGAGTAGCTGTGGCTACTTCCTAGGAGCCCCAAGGGTCCTACATACTGCCATTCCTTTCTTATATACGCCTGTCTAGACAGCATTAATAAACTTCAGTGTTTATGGCGTATCTCAGTATTTCTCGTTTCGGCATAGACCACATGTATTTCAATGAGATCTTTGCACAGAATATCGTATGATCGATAAATTTGTAAGGCTAAGCGTAAGATGTTTTATGTTTTATAATAGTTACTATAGATGGTTATGAGACTTCTAATCTCCAACCGAATAAAGAAATAATTAAATAAAAAGCGAAATATTCAAACATGATAATTGGCTTGAAGTCAACAAATTCTTCCCTCCCTTCTATGGGCCTTACTTCCTCCAAAAAACCTCTCCAGTATGGTACTGCCGGCGACGATAGGGTCACCAGTCTTACTATATTTCCCAACATGCCTATACTCGGCCTTCTTTACATTCCGCCACAAATGTAGCCATAGCATCAACTAAGCTTCTTAGCCATATACGGATTCTGTGCGGGTGACCTATATCTTTATGGGGGACCAAGCTAAAGTGTCATAGAGAACAGCCGCATACATAATCCCCCCGTCATCTCCAGGGCTGAACGGCACCATGCATATTAATATACACGGACCTGATTGGACAGTCTGACAAGGAGCGGTGAATAGAGATATTCAAATACCAATGAATGCCTATTTCTCTTCGGCAACCCCCATGACTCTGTCACCCCATCTCAATCCCCATCATGGCCGAGGATATACCCAGTGGCTGCGTTGCATGTGGATGGACGCCCGAGCAGCAAGACCAATGCTTTTATTCGAGCCATGTAAAACTCTTTTATGGTGCAAGCAGACGGGGGGTATGGTCGATTGGGACTGATGTGATTATGAAAGAACGCCCTGACGAAGGCCCAAAGACCGAAGTGAATACACTAAATCACCTTGCAAACTACCCTGATATCCCAGCTCCAAAGGTTTTGCGTGACTGGGTCGATGGTAACCGGCGATACTTTGTACTTCAAGAACGGATACAAGGGCAAACGCTTGAGCAAGCTTGGCGTTCATTGTCGGAATCCCAAAAAATGGCTATCGCGGACCAAGTGATTGAAGTTCGCAATCAGCTACGATCCATCACCTCGGGATCTATGCAAAGTGTGGATCAGAGTCCTTGCTACCCGGGGTTACTTTTCTCTGACCGCGAGCCTCATGGACCTTTTCACTCTGACATCGAACTCTGGGAGGCGATAAGCCGCACCCTCCACGCAGTCCCTCGACGAGCCTTAGAATATCTGAAAAAAAGACTCCCTAGGTGTGAGCCCTATGTCCTCACGCATTGCGACCTCAACTTGAGTAATATCATGGTTAAAGATGGTGGAGCTTTAGCTGGGATACTTGATTGGGAATTTGCTGCCTATTATCCTATATGGTATGAATATGTTTCAGCCTCTTGGGGATGGACTGAGGAGGATGCCGAATGGAAAAAGCTGCTTCAAGAGCGTTTGGATGTACATGGCGATGGGCATACTGACGCAAAGAATTTCTGGAAGGATTTGCGTCTTTTGAGAAAGTACCCGAATTTGGATGAAAAGGGCCGTGATGTCTTTGAGAAGTTGTGCTTAGATGAACGGTAGAATCAATATAACTACATATTTTGTTCCCTGAGGCCCGTCACGACCCCAGGTCTCCGTCCTGTCGACCCTTTGATTCCTATAATAGAGACTATATTCTACATGACCCGGATGGGACTTCGCCTGATGTATATTGCAAGAAAGTGCAAAGCATGCTAACATACAGTATTTGCAAAATGCGAAGGTGTATCATATATTCGCACCGTGCCTATCGATACTTGGGCAAGGTTGTCACGGAAGATATGGCAAGTTCTGCCAGTGACCATCAGGAGAATACACCTCAGTAATACTGAGTAGTGGGGAACAGGCCAAACCCCGATGTAGATCCATTGGTTCACCCGGGATAATTCAACCTCGATCGTGTGAACCATGCCCTTAGTGATGTTGATATCCAATTCTCATGGACATTAGGGTACGGTCTTAAGGAACCAACTGGTAGAGAATAAGCTACGTTTTTCTTGAAAGTCTGTGGGAAAAGAGCGTTCCAAAATCATTTCAAGCTATCGTTTTATATAACCTGTATTATCATATTAACCTATATACTTCTACTTTTTAGAGACTCCGTCAATGACGTCACTTGCCCGAAGTATTACAGCCTGTTGATGTCTATAAACCAACGTAACTCCTCCAAGGCTTTTTCCATGCAAAAGCAAATCAAAATACCAAATCACTCGCAATGGCCATAACTCCACTGTCAAACACTCGAGTGACCACTCGCCAGATCCCCGAGTGGCACCATATACCGAACACTTCGATCCAATCCAAGCCGCTCATGATATATCACGGAGCCTTCAATTCCACACCCACAGAGCTCGAGGAGCACCTGGAGGGAGTGGGCGAGGTTGTTCCTCAATGGGTATATAGCATGTACCGCCAAACCCACTTCCACACCACAACGCAAGAGGTGCTCGGGGTCATTTCAGGGAGCGCGCGTCTTTGTTTTGGGGGCGAGGAGAACCCGGAGCGATTCGAGCCGACGGTACAGCGCGGTGATTTGATCATTGTGCCTGCAGGGGTGGGTCATCGACTCTTAGAGGACCTGCACGGGAACCAGGAAAAGTTCCAAATGGTCGGCGCATATCCACACGGGAAACAGTGGGATATGTGTTATGGGAAGCCAGAAGAGGAAGCAAAGGTGCAGAGAATCAAGGATGTGGCTTGGTTTCGTCAAGATCCTTTGTATGGCGCTGACGGTCCTGCCTTGCACGTCTAGCTAAAATTGTGCTTGCGCAAAATCAAGTCTCGCTTAAATGGTATATTCAATCAACAGCCAAAAAGTTCATGAAACACAACAACACCCCGATATCACTGTGTTACTCTTTCAACGAGTCTAGTAGAATGTTAGAAAATGAGCGACCAGACCAAGTATAGACAAGAGGCTTACCTGAGAACACTGATCGAGAATGTCATGAGCCAAGCCAAGAGCGCAACCAGCAATACGGAAGCAAGTGCCTTTTGTCTCGTACATATACCACCATTTCGAGGATCGATGATTTGGTTGACCTCCGCTTCGGTGCAGGATCCTGTCACCTCGGAAAGTGAAGCAAATGCCAAACTAAGATTGGCGGAATCGAAGACAATGAAGAAGATATCCAGGAGGATGAGACGTGCTTTAGCCGAGGGAGAACGCAGACCCAAGGGCTTTGACGTGTATTCATCGAAGGTGATGTATAAGAGGTAAACCAGCGCGACTGCATCGACGATGATTGCCATCAATGCAGATGGGCCTTGAGGATGATTCCCTTCATTAGACATGTGCTGAATTGACCCACCTAGAGCTAGTGCAGAGAGTGAGAAGCACCAAACAGTCATTCGAAGGATCAGCGGTACGATCGGGCTTCGCAGGAGCGTGTTCTTGAAACGCGTGATCCAGACTTCCCTTCGGCCTCCGCTGTGTAGCGGATACTCCGGACTATCGCCCTCCAAGTGTTTTCCTCGCCATGGTTGCAAGAAATCACCGTGATTCTCATTCAGCCATTCTGACGTGACTTGCTGTTCCTCTCGACCGGGCTCTCGGGGGTATTGGATGGCTTGTGAGAATGTCACCCAGCGCGATTCACGGTTGATTAGTGGGGAGTCATCATCAAATAGGCCGTCGTTGATCGAGTGAGGAGGTTGGGGCTTCGAGGACGAGTAGGGTGAGTGGTTGTGCTGAGCGACAAATGCGTCGTTTGGTTGGGAAGGGAGTAAGCGATCAGTTGCCGTAGCTTCATCTCCCTGCTCCTCGGGCTCATTGACCGACCGAATCCAGGCTATAAAGACTCATTATTAGCGATTGACCCTCGAAACGAGCTTTAAATGGGACCATACCAGGAAGAGTTCGTAAGGCGGAGCGTTGGGAGTACGTGGTTTCTTCTGCTGTCTGACCGTCTGTACGCGCAAGTGATTGATCGGACGTCTTATTGCGAACAGCAGACTCAGTATCAACGCTAAGCTGGTCTGGCAGCGGTGATGATTCTGGGATGGTCGGGAACTTCTCTGCCGGCTTCTCACCAAAGACTCGCCCTGAAGCGCTGTCTTTGGGGCTGTCCATGATACAGGAGATAACTTGAGACCTGAAACTCAGGAGTCGCGGGAAACTTCAATGCACAGTTTGCCCGCGAATCCCCAAGTATAATTCCACGGGTATGCTCAGGGATGACCTCGCTAAGACGAAAGTAGATCTCGGGAGATGACGTCTCGATTGATCGGACGTGGATCGGCTTACTCCATCCCTTTTTCACCCACTCGAAAAAAAAAGGAAAAAAAAGGTCCCGATGGACTATTTGTTGTGAAATCTTTTATTTCTCTTTATCCCGAATCATTTGATATCTATCAATTATCTTCCCTATCTTCCCCGCGATCGAGCGATTGTCTCAGAAATCCACCATGCGCCTGTTCCTGATCCCGATCTCGACAAAACGAGTCCTCGTATATGCGCGACCCCTTCGCAAGGATTTAGCGAAAGAGCTTTCAATCCTTGACAGGATCACATCAAAGGCGGCTGAAACATGGGCGAAGTGGGAGGAAGCCGACAAAGGATGGAAGATGCACCTTGTTAGCTGGGGCAATCGGGTCCAGCAACGGATACCATACGAAGAATGGGCCCTCAAAAGCATTCCTTCATTCAAAGCCCAGCAGCAAATTAATGGAGATCATGGAAAGACCAAGATTGACGTGTTGTTCCCCGGTAATGCGGTGCGATTGGAGCGAATTCAAAATGTGCTGCGCACGATCGCCACAGAGCGACAGGAGCTTCATCGGAAGAAGATGAGGTGGAGCTTAATACTTGCACCGATTACAGCCCCTTTTGGGTTGGTACCAGTGTATGTGAATGGCAGCCTTCTCCGGTGAAATGATTATACTAATAAAGACCAGGGTCCCGAATATTCCCTTCTTCTATGTGGCATACCGGGGCTGGTCCCATTGGCGCGGTTAGTTTGGTCTTCTACACGGCGATGGCCCATAAACTGACGGGACTACAGCATTGAATGGCTCAAAACATCTCGAATTTCTCGTTGAAAAGAATCTCCTCAACCCTGTTTCATTACCGGAGCTAGAACAACTCTATGCCAAACGCGCATCTGGTGCACTCGAAGACACCACGACCGGGACATCATATTCGGAGGTTGCCGATGGCATAGAGCAGAGCGAGGATCGGATCCTGTTGAAGATGTCTGATGCCAGGAAGTTGGCTACGATCCTGGAAGCACCGGAGCTTGCGTTGGAAGCTGAACGAGCCATTATCCAAGTCGGCGAGCAGCTCGAGGCTGCAGCAAAGGCTGAAAAGGAGAAGAAAGACGAGAAGAAAGACGAGAAGAAGGATTCATAATGCCGAAGATTTAATCACTACATTCTGTGGACAGGAGATATTAAGTTCTCCTGCCCAATAGAGGGAGACCACGTATCATAATGCAGGGAGGACATCTGATTCCAATAGAGTAACCATATAGACCATAATTATTATAGAAACTCCAATATGAATACTATAAAGAAGAAGAATTACATTGTGAGTCCAATGACCTCAGAGCCCCTGACGGAAGTAGGTAAATCCGAGTCTCTCCCCCCATTGTTCCCACCTCATCCTCCACGCCATTCATCGGAGCTCCATACATCATGGCTACTAAAAAGATTGAGCAATGGGAGATTGAGCGATATTGGGAGATTTTCGCCTCATTATCAAATGGCCAAAAACACCTTAACAGCTCCCAAGCCGCCTCCGTGCTGAGGAACAGCCGGCTACGGGATGACCAGCTAGAGAAGGTCTGGGACATTGCCGATGTCGACGGAGACGGAGAGCTGGATTTTGAGGAGTTCTGTGTTGCGATGCGCCTAGTCTTCGACCTGGTCAACGGCGTAAGTGATCCACCTTCATGGATCATGAATAAACCACTCTAACACACCCTCTTATCTGCAAACAGGAACTACAGGAGGTCCCAAATGTTCTGCCAGATTGGCTAGTCCCAGAGTCCAAATCACATCTCGTCCATGCGAACCGCGCGATAAGTGGCGGGCAAGAGCGGTTCGAGCGGATAGAAGACGAGGACGACTCCCTCGGTCTGAAGGACGGCTTTGATTGGTATATGAAGCCCGACGACAAGAACAAGTACACCGAGATCTACGACGCCAACCGGAACGCGCGCGGCCAAGTAGAATGTAAGTAACCCGTACAGTGCGCTGTGGGCGCTTAGAAAACTCCCCCGCTGACCACCCCCAGACCAACAATTAGAACCACTCTACGAATCGCTCGACGTCCCCGACACCGACATCCGATCCGCCTGGAACCTTGTCAATCCTTCCGCATCACCCGCAATCAACAAAGATGCAACACTCGCCTTCCTGCACATACTGAACTACCGCCACGAAGGTTTCCGCATCCCACGCACCATCCCCGCATCGCTGCGCGCGTCATTCGAGCACAACCAGATCGACTACCAAGTCGACAAGGCACGACCTGCACAGCGCTACGGCGTAGACGGGGATACCGAAACAAGGACAGGCCGCAAGGCCAAGTTCGGCGACACCTACCTCGGCCGTCTGGGCGTCGGTGGCAAGGGCTCGTACCAGCCCAAGGGAACGGATTTCAGCGACACAATCCAGGACGAGGAGTGGGAGAAGGTGCGGCTGCGCCGCGAGCTTGCGGAGTTGGAGAAGAAGCTGAGTTCCGCCAAAAAGGCCTCCGAGTCTAGGCGGGATGGGGGGCGCAATGATGGCCGGCCCAACTGGGTTCTGATTAAGAAGGAGGCACTCTCACTCTTGGAGTACAAGGAGCGGGAGCTGCGTGAGTTGCGTGAAGGTACTGGCCGTGCTAAGGACGGTCAGGACTTGGAGCGTCTTCGGGAGGATGTCAAGACTGTTGGGGATCAGGTGGAGGGGCTGAAGAGCCATCTGGCTCAACGGCATGATGTCCTTTCGGACCTCCGCAGGCAGATTGAGGATGAGAAAGCTCGGCGGTGATTGATCACTGTGTGAATATGGACTAGCGAAATCGTTGGCCTAGTGCTTTTTGTTGCTACTTTTCTTTCCATGGTCCCTTTCGCTGCATATATGTCCCACCTTGATTCTCGCGACTATCATGTACAGCCATTTTCTTGTTAGGGAGCTTCAGGCGTCAAATGGATATTATTTGCATTTTTATTTCCAAAACTAGTGCTTGAATTATTGAATTAACATATGATACAACAGCGAGGGATCATGGTCTATGTACCTCTAGGGCTGGCCTATAGTAATCACCTAAATATATATATATATATATATATATATATGTATATAAACGAGTCATCTATCATGTTAACGCCAAGACCAGCCTACTATAGATATTGTTACAATCCAACCCAGTGGTTCATTCATTAGCCACGGATCTATTTTATACATTCATCGTAATGCTAGGGATAGCAACAGCAAATCCATCTACCTTTGCTCCAAGGAAATAGCTCCCGGGATATTTCTAGTTGGACTTCTTTATTCGGCCGGAAAGGGCTTAAGTAGGAGTCACTGGGAATATTGCCAAAAATAAAAATAAAAAATAAAAATAAAAAAGTCATCGCCCGGAGGCGATCCGGCAGCTCGAGATCAAACGGCACTCAAGCTGAGGATGAGCAGGTTCCAAACAAGCGGGACGCCAATCGTCACCAACGACAACCACTTGGCCAAATGCCCGCTCATCCAAACATTCACGGGGCAGTGCAATATATCATGCGAAATGAAATCATCAACAGGAATTGTTACTTCAAAGGCTCTAATGACTCCCTTATAGAACGCATTCGCAGCTTTGGCCGATCTATCACTCAGATATCTCAAGCTCAGATGAGGGATTACATGTACGCCCCGCACACCTCGACCTCAGCTGGGCTCTCCTGCACGCAGTCCACAGAGCCGATATTGATGCGGCCCAGATGTTGACCTGGTTGAGGCTCAAAGTCTAGTACCCACTCCGGACCCACTTCTAATTTCAGGTTAAATGGATATTCTTTGCTTTTTATTATTTTTGAGGGCATGAAACATCGAAATAATTTAACATATGATACAATAGCAAGAAATCATGGTCTAGTATCTACCTGACCACAAGGAAACGTCAGGTGTAGCAAAAGTCACTGATCCCACCTGTATCTCAACGCCAATCAAACTAGCCAGCTCACCATTATTGTTACACTCCAGTAGCCACTGGACATCATCCAGCACGTAGCTTGGATGGAAGAAAAGAAATCAAGTAGACAGCCACTGAACATCTCAGGAGAGAATGCTCTCACCCGGATCCCGCTTCGTTTCAACTGCAATAAACGCAGCCCCTTTCGTGTCCAAGCCCTTCTCAGCACGCAGATAAGCCTCCTCGGAGCGATCGGTCAAGATGTCAAGATCTTCATTTGACAAGATCGACGCTGGGTCGGCGCCAGCCTCGAACCGTTCGAATTCGTTCTCGCCAAGAGCCTTGCGCAGTTCGTCGATATCCTGGGAATTCGCACTGGGGTCGAGCAAGGAGCGGAATTTGCCTTTCTGAATCACCAGACGCTCGAGGCGGCGCTTGGAATCTGCTTTCTCAAGGAGTGTCTGCTCAACGGTACCCTTCGTCGCCAGTCTGTAGATGATGACTGGCTTGGTCTGGCCAATGCGGTGGGCTCGATCCTGCGCCTGCAGATCCTGCTGGGGGTTCCAGTCAGAATCGAAGATAATGACGGTGTCGGCGGCGGTAAGATTGATTCCTTGGCCACCAGCTCGGGTGCTCAGGAGGAAGAGCTTGTGACTCTTCTTGGTGTTGAAATTCTTGATCTGAGCTTGGCGCTCTGATTGTGCAATAGCGCCGTCGATTCGGCAGCAATCCCACGAGCGGAGTGTTGTTGCCCACTCTTCAATGATATCAAGCTGGGTCTTAAATTGGGAAAAGATTAAAATCTTATGGCCTTTCTTAAGCAAACACGTGACCAAGCGGTCCAACAAAAGCATCTTTCCAGAGGCGGAGACGAGTGTTTCGTCTACCGAAGAGGACTCGTCCATCCAGGGCCAGTAGAAGTTATGAGGAGAGTTGCAGGCAAGGCGAGCCTGTAGGACCGGGTTCTGCATCTTTTTGTGCCCAATCTCTTTCTCTGTAAGACAATATTAGCAAAATACTAGAAAAATATTTGGAAGTGACGTACTGGCAAGCTTCAGGTTCGCAGCTTGCTGCATCTCTTCAAGCTCAGTGTCGCTGGGCTCGACCTTCTTTTCCTCTTCTTCAATTCCCAGCTCAAGTTTGCGAAGGTGCTCATCAAACTCTCCTTCGCTTAGATCATTGTAACTCTGACGAGCGCCGCGCCGGCGACGGCGGCTAGAAGCACTCCCATTGCGAGCGGGCGTGGACATCCCGCTGGACCTGGCGCTCTTAACTGGCGTTGTATCGTCACTGCCACTCCGTTTGCGCTTCATACTTTGTGAACGTGTAGAGCTGCCGCTCTTACTCTCCAAACGCTCCAGAGCCTTTCCCTCAAGGTATTGGCGCCCTGTACCATTGATGATCTCTCGATAGAGATCTTTCTGTTCAGGGGTCAGAGGGGCGTACAAAATGTATTCCCGCTTTTTGGGAAGCGTGTGCTCCACATCTGTTTTGAGACGTCGGAGAAGGAAGGGCTTTAGAATGGCATGCATGCTGGTAACCAAGTTACGCTTGCGCTTCTCAACAAGGTCTGCCTGGCCCTTGTTGTCCAGGACAGACGAAAAGTCGAACCATGACTCAAATGAGTTCAGGTCATTGAAAACTTCAGGAAGCAGGAAATGTAAAAGTGACCACAACTCCGAGATGTTGTTTTGGAGTGGTGTTCCCGTGATCAACAGCCGATTTGCCGAGTTGTAGGTCAAAAGCTCCTTGATGAGCTTGCAATTCATATTCTTAAGGCGATGGCCCTCATCCTATAGATCGATTAGCGTCTTGTGAATGAAATAGGACTGAAGCAAACGTACAACAACGATATAACGCCATTGATATTGCGCCAGAAACTTTCGGTCATTCATGCAGATTTCGTAGGATGTGCACACCACCGGGAAGTCCATGTCTCCCTGGTTTTTCAGTTTCATGAACTTGCTGCGCATGGCAGCTCGCTCATCCTTTGAGCCGTGATACAAGACGGTTTTGATTCCCGGGGTCCATCGGGCGAACTCATCTACCCAATTGCTCACTGTACTCAGAGGTGCTGCAATCAAGAACGGTCCCGAAACCTGTTTCTCCTTTAAGAAAGCAATCATCGAGATCGCTTGAACAGTCTTCCCAAGGCCCATCTCGTCGGCAAGGATGCCACAAAGTCCATTCATCCATAAAGTCTTGAGCCATTCGAGGCCCTCGAGCTGGTACGTTCTCATTTTGCCACCACTCACAAGTGTTGGCTGCTGTGTCGCGACTAACTCCTGCTCACCAAGAGCTGTAGGGTTCGCTTTGTAGTCATCCGCAGCTTGTTCAAGGGCTTGCTGCACTGAGGGATTATCTTCAGTCACTTGCACGTCGGCCTTTTTGAAGTAACTAGAAATAGAGCTGCCATTGGCGGCGGCGGTTGCCCGCTTAGGCCGACCCCTACCCGGTCCCGTGGCTTTTTCGTTGGCACCCTTTCCTCCAGTGGATGTGTTCTCCTCAGTCGCATCTTGGGTTGGCCGAGTCCGAGTGGTTCGGCGAGCAGGTTCGGGAGGAGACTTAGTCTTCTTCTGACTCATGGCAGCTTGTTCGCGCTGCTTGATCGCCGCCAAGCGTGCGTCCTCCTGCTGCTTCTTCATTTTATCTGACATGATAGCAACGAAGACCTGCAGGTACGAGAATACATCAGACTACTGTAATCAGGTAGGACGAGGATGGATTGGACACGTACGGAGCTAGTCTTCAAAAGGTGCATTAAGGCCTTAGCCTTACTGTCCATCCCCTCGACGTCTTCTGAATCGGTCAAGTCTGCCTTGGGGTTATCATCTTTGTCATGAGAAGACCTCGAGTCTTCAGCCTCAGTCGGGGCCGTGAGTGGCGACGAAGGAACCACCGACTCAGGGGCCATAGTCCCCGCACGGGAATCCGTGGGAGTCGCTGTATCTTCGGCAAACATTTCGTCTGATAGAATTGAGTAACGAAGTAGCGAGGGTGAATGATCTAAAGCGAATGCTAGATGGACGGGGATGGTACGTCATTCACAGGGGGGAACAAGTTTTCGCAATGTCAAGTTGCGCTGGGGACAAGGGGTAAACGAATGTGATACCCAATACCGGGTGCAGACGAGTTTCGAACAAATGGATACTCGTAGCTTAAATGAACGCTGTGCACGATCGGATGTCGATTCGTGATATATTGGAGATCAAAGTACGAGTGCGCGACGCGGCATTTTCGCGTTTGACGCACGGACCAGGTTTAGATTAGTCGTCCAAACTACATCGACTCGGACTTGACTTCAACTTCATTGAAAACTATCATACATTAATAGTATTGTACAAGCGGATCATGTAACAAGGTCGAGATGAAGGAGATGGTCTCATATCCTTGGATTTTTGATTATTCCCTCAATGTTCCTTGGTTGTATCCCTCTACTGCGAAGAGGACCAAGCATCTGTCGGCACCAGCATCACATCATCCATGGATATCTCCGTGATCGAACTGATGTCAGTGGAACTCGGTTGCTCATCAGGCTGTTCTTCCTCGTGCTGCTCGGGCTCGCTTTCTTCGGGCATCACAATAGGCTCGAAGCAGACGAATTCATCCATGAGGCGGTCAACGCTCACTTTTGTCATTCCACGGTACGCGCGGGCGAAGAAATTCGAAGGCACGTTCTCTTCAACTGGCTGGGTCATGGGAAGAGACTGAAGTTTTCCACGTGCGGGACTGATTCCAACACCAACACCATTAACCCGAAGGTTTGGCTGGTAGTTGTACCGACGGCGCATCGCCTCTGCCTCTGCCTCTACTCTCTCAAGCTTGGCCTGTTGTATGCTTCTTTGATACTTGAAATGGCTGTCTGATGGGTTGGAACCTGCCGAAGACCAGTTTCCGGTGAGGACTCTGGTGAAAGGTCTAGCAGGTTTCTTGAAAACGGGCTGAGTCATACCCCCATTCCGTGGTCCCTTAGACGGTGTTTCTGGTGGAAACTCCGGCAGAGGTGACTCTTTCATGGCGGTCCCTTGTGCCTGAGAGGATAATCCTTGGGGTGTGACACCGGCTTGCTTGTATGGTTGGATCTGCGCGGCGTTCCGTGGACCGACGTTCACCTTGACCATTCCACCGAGTCGGGCCTTTGTGGTGTTCCACGACGAGTCCGGGTTCCGGTCATAATACTTTCCCCAGTCCATTATAGGGCCCGGATCGGTGCTACGTCGAAATAAATTCTTTGGGTTCATTGTGCCGTTCGTACCAATGCTTTGAATGAATGTGCTCTTGGCACTACTGGTTTCGTCCATAACAGGACCGATTGGGGTCTCTACCTCATTGGGAGGCGGAGTGACTCTCGGGTTCTCTTTCCATTCAAACTTGTCGGGTTCGTGGGAGTTCTCGGATTCTCGCAGCACCACTAGGCGGTCTCCCCAATCGCCAGCATATCTTCGAGGTAGCCCGTGTTGATGCAAGTACTGTCTGGCTTTTAGGACCTCATGAGCTTGGCACATCAATAGGTCGGTGTACTTGGTGAGCACCAGGTTCCGGTTGGTCTCTCGAGTGATCTTTTTTAGCACTAGCTGAGGTGGCGGCTTGAAACGCTTCAGTTTGCTGTTATCGATACTCATGAGTACATTGCGCTGTTTGCGCCGCATTTCCTCCAGTCGTTTGTTTTCCCGGTGGATTTGCTTATTGCGAATGCTTATGACCTCCATGAGCTGTTTTCGATCGTCTGGCCCAAGGTGTAGAATGTCGCAAACACGTCTCCAGCTATGGTACCTCATTGTGTTTTCGACGATTTCGACTTGCATAGCCTTGTGCAGATCTTTCCATTCCGGGTTGGGGATCTAAAACGACAACTCACATCAGATTTGTACTAACACAGGAAAAGTCACGATATACTTACGGCATCAATGAGCACCTGAGTCGCATCTGGCAGTTGATCATCGTCACTATCCGGAGAGGTGTCCATATCCTCAGAACCCAGAGCGGCATTCATACCAGTCATGCGCGCCACGTTAACGTTCCTCGCGTACACCGGATTGTCCATGTTGTTACTGGCGAGATGATTCTCAAACTGATTGATCGGGACTCCGTCTATCCCAGATGGAGGCAATGGACCGGCTGTCGTTGACCCATCACCGTGGAGATCAGGCGCAACTTGGCTGCCCTGTATGTTCTGTTGGCTGTCGCCATCACCGCGATTTTGCGCGGAGGCGGAGGAGTCACGACCTGGCTGTGGTCTGCTCAAACTGGGAAACGCAGCTGGTGGGAGATTGGGGTTGAATGGCACAGTGTTGAGCCTGCGCCTCTTTTGTGGGCGCGGTCTGCCTGATTCCCCAAGCTCCATGGAGTCGTCAAAGGAGTCATCGTATCCGTGGCGCAGCGAGATCCGTGATGGTGTTTCGTACTCGTCTTCGCCATATCGCTGCGGCGCGCGGATACTGTCACGCAGTCGCATGCCGCTCATTTTGGCGGCGCGTTGGGGTGAGTCGTGAGGTGTGGGACAAGGTGTGGTGCGCTTTGTGGTTTGTGTGGGCGTATCGGTCGTAGGTACGTGTTAAAGGTCAATGGGAAGCATGCGCTTCATCATAGGGGCTCGATGGTCGATCGTGGTGGGGTGATCGCAAGATGGAAATGATGTCGCGCGAGATGAAAGAAGAGAGAAGAAGGGAGGATCGGGGTGGATTTGAGGTCGCGCAAAGTCAAGGTAAGACTCGAGCTCTGAGATCGAAAAGGAAAACACAAGGCAGCGACAAATTGGGTCGAGAGTCGACAAAGTGGGTTCAAACGATGGGTCAGAGATGCTTGAGGGCATCAACCAACTTGCGCGCGACTCGAGACTTGCCAAATTCTGATATTGCCCCCATCATTTATTATGTAGACACATGCTATGCTGAAACTTTCCCATGTTTATGATCTTACGAATATGAGGATATAAGGGTGTAATAGCCAGTGGATAGCCTAGATGTCGGGAAGATAGTAGAAATGAGCAACTGCAGCTGGGTATTTGCATCCAAGAACCATGAAGCAATAAAGCAGGCAAATAGAGCGTACAAAAGAAAGGCAAAAAGAAAAAGCAAAAAGCCACCCTACTCTAAACAATGGAAATATTCCCTTCGTCTCCTTTCATCTTCCAGTAAATCCGTCTCCCTCCCCATCTCCATAGCATGACATTGCCATTCCGAGTCCTACCAAAAACTTCGGTTCACCCTAGACCACGCGGTCCTGGAAGGGAGCATGCGGCTTTCGCTCATAGAAGGGGTCCTCATCCATGTCCATGTCCATTTCACCCTCCCCTATGGCAAGAGCATCATCCCTATGATCTTGGAAACTTCGCTTCTTCGTGAGGACTGGTCGTAGAGGTGGGGGAGCAAGAGTCGAAGCTCCACAGACAGTCATTCGTTTAGCACGCTCAACATCACGTTTCGCAGAGAGAATGGACTCGAAAGCCGTGAGAATGTATTTCATAGGGTCCTCGATTGAGACACAGAAACGACGCTGCTGAACCATATGTGTAGCTTCAACAGTCTCAATATTGAGCATGACCATGATGTAGGCAATGACGACACCGGCGGAGCGTTCATTCCCGGATTCACAGAAGACAAGGACCTTCCTCTTCGGTTGTTGGCCGTTTGAAACCATTCCATCGGGTTCCATATCAACACCAGCCAGATGATCATTGATGCGGCGGATAGCGCGCGGAAATGCAGAAATGAGCTCTTGATTATCAAGGACATCCACCGTGTCCGCCATAATACCGACCTCGGCTGCTGCCTTTTCGCCGGAGACGAGGCGTGCATGGGCCGAGTGCCGACTTCGAATAGCAAGAAGTAGTGTGAACCCCTGGCTGCGGATGTAATCGGCATCTCGTAGACATGACGAAGGACCAAGAGATAAGAATGGAAGGATGGGCTGGGCTTGGCGGCGCATATCGTAGCTCCATTGCGAAGGGTTGAAGCGGCGGGTGAACCCACCTAGATCGACACGGCTGAAGAATCCCGGGCAAACAAAGTCTCCCTCTGCAAAGTCGTGGGAATCACGGTTGAAAATTTTCTGGTCGACGACTACAGTGTCATCGTTGCCTGTGTCTGTCAACCCGTAATAGGTTGAACTGGGGCCGTGTGCAGAGTTTGGATATCGCGGCGTAGCTGCGTACTCTTGTGTGCGGACATAATGAGATTGGTCATTATGGGACATGGGCACTTCTTCTCTCCGTGAATTGCCGTTAAACATTGTGTTGTTTTTACAGGAGTCTTCACTATGACACCTGTGGAGCGCAAGAAGTATCAAGTATTGATGTATTGGTTTATTGGAGTGAACATCAAATATGTTGTAGCTCCAAGCGGAAAGAAGGCATAAATTAGATCGAGGTGAGAGTGCAAGGCACACTACATTGGTAGTGCAGACGCAGGGAATGGATGTGACAGGCTGAAAAGCCCTAGCAGAGTCACTGGAAGTCCCTTCGGACGCACGGTTTGAAAAAAAGCGGCAGTATCACGAATACCAGGACTGTAATGACTTTAATAACCTCAATAATTTCACGCGTGAATTGCTTCAAGATGGTTGCAGATCCAAGTCTATGGAGGAAGAGAGCTCAGGTCCACCCATGGACAGAGCTCCCGCGTCGAGATTAGGTAAGACGGATTCCCCGGCCACCTGGGGGCTTCTAGGGCTGGACCTGGGCAATTCCCTTGTCTTCCCTCTGTTCTGTATTCAAGCTCATGGACTCTTACAAGGAATGAATACACATGGATATAGTACAATATAGGTGGAAGAATCATGGCATCATCTCTGTCCTTTGTATATATTGTCAAATGCATCCTTTTGATCCCGTGATATATCTGTCTTTCAAGATGCCAATATTCATATTTCTTCCATCTCCTAGGTCATGTCTAGAGTAGCCTTGTGTTACTGCATCAATCAGAGTCCAAATCAGGAGCATCAGCGCGAACACAAGCTACATGGCCCCCCTGTACTTGTGAACCCCGAACTCCGAGTCCCGACCACACCCCCACATTCATATGCAGTCTCAGAACTGAGAACACTTCCATGGGCATTCTCGCATGTTAGTGTATTCAATTCCTAAACCAGATCTGCAGGCCAAACATGGAAGGAAAGCTTTTAACAGGGGTTGTTACCAGAGAGCGGGAGAGACGATATCCACGCCTAAGGAACTGCGCCCTCCCATCAATATGGACACTCTTTGCATTATTCGTTCTCTGCATTTACTACAACCTAAACCCCAAATCATATCCCTCACACAGTCCAAAGACCCTTAAATACAGCGGCGAGCACATAACATGGGAACCATGCGGCGACCTGCACAGCAGACCACTCGAATGCAGCAGCATCGAAGTCCTGATAGACCAATTCGCAACAGAGAAACCAAACTCAGCAAAACCGAAAGGCTTCACAATCCCACTCGTCCGCCTACGTAGTACAAATGCAACACAGAACCTCCTCCTAAACCCCGGCGGCCCAGGAGCGAGCGGTTTCGACCTTCTATACCGCCGAGGCGACCAGCTCAAGAGCATACTGGGCGAGGGCTTCCACTTACTAACATTCGACCCGCGCGGCGTGAACAGTTCAACACCCACAGCATCCTGTTACCCAGATGCCAAGACGCGACAAGAGCAGTCGCACATTCGAGCTCGCAATGCCGTAGCTGATAGCCCCGATATCTACGCATGGGCACAGAACTTCGCAAAAGCATGCCCGGAAACAATGGGCGACTACGCGCCGTACATCAACACCCCGCAGACAGCAGCGGATATGAATAGCATCCTCGATGCGGTGGGCCAACCAGATATGGTATACTGGGGCTTCAGCTATGGTACTCTTCTGGGGCAGACGTACGCGGGGCTCTTCCCCGAACGATCGAAGCGCGTGGTTATCGACGGAGTCGTGAACCAGTTCGAGTGGTACGAGGGTGTGGATCTATCCGAGCACCTCATCGACACGGATAACGTGCTCGATGGCTTCTTCGAAGAATGCATGAAAGCAGACGCTGGCAGCTGTGCGCTCGCCTCGCTAGCAACGTCAAAAGAAGAGTTACGCGAAACAGTCTTCTCGTTCATGGACCGGCTGCGTCACCAGCCACTCGACGTGTACATCAACAACACCGTCTACGGAATCCTAACTTACGAAAAAGTCTGGTACAACGGCGTCTTCGCGGCATTATACAAGCCTCCACTGTGGTCATCCCTCGCGCAGAATCTCTACAGTCTACTCCAAGGAAATGCAACGCCCGCTTTCCTTGCCTACAACACTGCAGGCGGAAAGAACGACGAGTCCGCCGAGTTCGTCCAGCTGAACGACGGCCGCACAGGCCCACCCCACTGGCCCCAGGGCAAAGACCAGCTCCTGGCGCAGATCACACCCTGGCTCAACCAGAGTCTCTTCAGCACCGTATTTCTCGCATCATATTACCAGAAACAGCAGTGGGCTGTGCCGAGGACGCATCCATACGTGCCGCGGCGAGACGTGGAGACTGCGCATCCGCTGTTGATCCTATCGACTACCTATGACCCCGTGTGTCCGCTTGTCTCGGCGCGCGGGGCGAATGATGCTTTTTCTGGATCGCGGGTTGTGGAGGTTGAGGGGTATGGACATTGTTCTGTGGCTGTGGCTTCGCTCTGCGTTGCGAAGCATCTGCGTGCGTTCTTGTATGAGGGGAAGCTTCCTGATGCGTATACGCGGTGTAAGGTTGATTCTGCTTATTTTGGTTCCCCCGATGAGAATGGGGGCATGACTGCTCAGACGTACTTTGAGGACCCGGAGGATCAGAAGATTCACCTGGCGCAAGTGCAACTTATAGTGGGATGGGAGTTTGCTCGGCCGGTGATGTGGTAGTTCCTCAATTTATAGCTCTGTACCCTGGAATGATGACCTTTTGTCTCGAGATCTACAATATGATACTATAGCATGGGGAGTGCCCAGAGACAAGTATATATAAGCCTTGGTCTGCGGTTATTCGCTAATTCATGTAAGAAGTCGAGCCTAGAAATAAGCTTACAAAATCTATCGCAAATCTTACACGGACTATAGTACGTAATTGAAGAGAGTGGTTTCATTATCCGCTATTTGTGTAATCGGACAGAGACAAATTCTTGACAAATGCCACACCACCCGAGCAGTGTAGACACAACAGCCACACAATAGATACACAGACAGCATGTCCCAGATATGAGAAAGAGGGGACCCAACGGATGTACCAATGGGGACGAATGATATTCCAGGCCAAGGGCCTTGAGCAAAATCGGAACAAAAAAGGTAAGAGGAAAGCCCGTAGAGGAGCAACGATCGTAGAGAAAGTCAATAAATCCGTGCATCACTCACACCGGAACATAAGGATTGACAAGAAAAATGATAGTTCATACTCAAGACAATTACGCCTTGAGAGATAAAGAAATTCGTAATGAGCGTCTTGGTGGAAGACGCAGAAATAGAACCGCCGATGAAGATGGAGAAAAGAATCCACAGGAAGCTCAACGGAACACCAATATGTACAAATCGGGTAAAAGAAGACGCCCACGCTGTCGAAAGTGGGGAAGAAAAAAGCAGGGGGAGTAATGTGATGTCTCAAAATTGCCAGGATGTCGCTATGCCGAGGTTGCGCCGTAAATCGAAGTAAAAAATATCAAAAGCAACGCGCACCGCGCGCCTATGACTGTGGCCGTTCATTTGCTGGTGCGGCCTCATTGGATGGCCTTTCCTTGTCCTTAGGTTTCCAGAAGTGCATCATTCGGCTGAGACGGTGACCCTTCTTCTTCGTTTTGTCGGATGCGTTGCTAGGGGGTTTCTCCTCCTGGTTGAGCTTGCTCCGCTCAGAATGGGGACCACCGACTAACTTGGAAAGGCTGGCTAGACTAGAGCGTTTGGAGGCGTTAGCCTGGCTGGTGCGTCGGGTACCAGCAGCTGAGAAGGACGCGGCGCGGTCGGTAGAAAGACGTGCGCGGGGAAAGAAAGAGGCCGCCGAGAAGCGATTCAGAGTGTTGGTCATAGTTGACGCACTGCTGGTCAAAGATGGAACATCTTCAACCGATGCATACTGATATTCTGCCGAAGGAAGGTGATGATACGAGTGACTGGAAAAGTTCCGGTCCGTCATCGAGGATGCCGCAGTTGACCGCGGAGCATCCGGAGATGGGAAAGACGAGTCAGACGGCGAAACTCCTGGTTGTAACGCGAACGGTGGAATGCTAGGCAGCAGCTCAATGGGTGAGGTCGCAGGTCGCTTGTCGACAGCTAAGAATCGAGGAGAAATGTCGGGACTGGGAGGTCCAATCACTTTATGTGCAGGTTCTTCCGTCTTCAAAATGTCCACAGGGGTTCGAGGCTTGCTGGTGAACGGATTGCTGGCATTATGTACCTGCTCAAGGGCACCTCTTTCCTCCGGCTGTTCCTGGTTCAGACGCTTATCGCCTTGTTGAATACCCAAGCCAGCATTCTGAGAGGAGATGCTGCCGGTAGGGGCACGGGTCAGGGTATCACTAGTGCCAGAGGTATTGTTGCTGTGAATAGATTTATGATCTTCCTCCGATGACGAGAAAACTGCGTTGTCGATCGGTGGCGGGTTTACCGGAAGCCGCTCGCCCTTGGGTGACTGGGAAGCAGCCAAGAAAGCATCCTCTTCCTCCTCGTCGAACACATCGGGGGTTTCAACTGCCGAGGTTGGACCCAAACGGAATGCGCCTAGAGCAGACCGGTCGAATGGTTGCATCGCTGGAGCACTTTCGGTGCGCCGATGGTATCGCATCTCTGGGCCAACAAATTCACCCCGTCTTCCGCCGCTGTACATCCGCTGAGTTGCTATCGAAAAGTTGTTGTTGGACGCACCCTGCGTGGTGGGTCGCATATCCGGAGTGTTGAAGGGACCAAGCGCCGCATCTAGGTCGATGATGGGGCTACTCAGTACATTGTCATGCGGGCCGACACCCTGTTCATAGAAACTCCTCGGTTTCCACGAGGTCTCTAGAGATTGTGCAGACAAAGAACTGCCATCGGTTTGACAATTATTTTGGATGGGCTCAAGGGCAGAAGAAGGCATCGTCGGATTGGTCGGAGTTCGGATGACAACGACATCGTCATTATCAAAATCAACATCTAAAACAGATCCGGTCCCCGAGTTGGTCCGAGTAAGAGCAGGGGGACGAGCTGCAGGAACGCGAGGTACAGGCGGCGGCTGCTCTGTGTCAGCCTTCGCATGGCGCTTACTCTTGCCCTTACTCTTGGTTCGAGTTAGAATGTGACCGGCCCAAGAGCGAACACGTTTCTGCTTCTTCTTTTTCGACTTGAGAGGGGATTTGTTAGATGATTTTTCTGTCGCTTCATCGCCAGAAGTATCGGAACCATCGTCCGAAAATGAAGCCCGGCAGTTGTCTGTCGACTGAATATCCTCGGGCGAGAGAGTAGAATCAAGATGCGGTGTCGATTTGCTCTTTCGAGAGCGCGAGTGCCCAGCGGCTGAGTGCGAACGTTTGATAGATAATCCCGAGTCGTCATCCATCTGCATAAAATCCATAACCAAAGAGGCATCGGCAGTTTTGGGTCGAGGTTTTGGGCTGTATTCAGATCTTGGCGTTATCCGGTCCGGGAAAGTAGGCTTCTCCACCTGTGGCTGTAGCTTGATTGTCGCCATACTATCCGAGGTACCATGCGAAACAGTAGGTACTGGTCGTTCAGAATCCGATGCGTCGTTGTTCACGGCCATTTCCACTTGAATAGCAGCCGGAATGGGAGGGACAGGAGGGAATCGAGGAGAAGCAGGGGGCGTGGGGCGGCCGAGGCTAATAGCAGATTGAGAGAGTGGTCGCGAAGGAACATCAGATGCAGATTTGGGGCTAGGGTCTGCGGGCGTACAAGGCGCACTTCCGGCCGCAGAATTAGGACCAAGTGCCTTGGTGATGGCATTCAAGTCGACATTAGAGATCGCAGCCGAACGGCGATGGGCATGGTTCCGTCGTCCAGGAACCCTGCCAACACCAGGGCCTGGAGGAGGAATAGGTTGATCTGCCATAGAAGACGCCCGTTTGTGACCTGGTCCAACTGTTTCCGGTGTTACCAAATTGTCGGTACCAACAAACTCGCTTGGTCGCCGACGGTGTCCGCCCGCACGAGGATTCGACAAGGATGGCGCCGAGAGGTGTGAGGACTGCTGTTCTGATCCGGGATTAAAAGAGAATGCGGGCAATGCGGTCCGTTCCCGGCGCTCAGGGGTCTCCGATTCATCGTTAGAGGCGTCGGGATCCCGCGCTGGAAAGACAAATGGTGGATTAGGCAATGGTGCGCGCATGTGTTGGCGGCGATCGGGGCTGGCGTTGGACTGATCCGAGGTATCGAAATGTGACGGGAAGCCCGCCTGGGACTGCGGAGGAAGTGAAATCGAAGCCATTATTGAAGGCTAGGAAAAAAACAAAAAACAAAAACAAAAGGATATGGCAGTAAGAAAATTTCGCGGAGTGACGAAAGCCCGATAAGATCCAGATGGGCAAAGACCTCCAGACCGACTTCCCTTCAGCGAGAAAGCCTAGGAATCTGGAGGTCAACCTTAAGCACGTTGGGCGAGGGTCATTGAATCCGCGCCAGGCAGAAAGGAACGAGTAAAATCAAGAAGCTACCACCAGCGATATCCAAATGGAAAAATGAACGGACGGCCACGACGAAGGCCAAAGAGGGGAGGGTGGAAAAGGTTGGTCGTAGAGAGGGTTGAAGAGAAGAAGAAGCCAAAGAGAACAACAAATCCAGGAGGGGAAGATGGGATGGGGCTGTATCTTGATTACCATACACGGTATCACCCGTCGCCATCCGACGGGGAGGCAAACCAATCAATGTCGATTTTTGGAGATTACATACTAAGACAGGGCTTGAAACCTTGGAAGTCTATGTAGATAGGAGTTGCCTATGTATTCCTCTCTCAACTAGTACGGAGTATGTAGGTAGAAGACAGGGAAGTTAATCCCCTGTCCTCCGTACCTTAGTTCTCTCCCCTGAAGGAAATAAGATATGATACACGATACAGTATTCCAGGTACACATGACACCTCGGGGAAGATGCCAGATTAGGTGACATGCGCTGTCAAAAGCCAAAAGAACAGAGAAAAGAAGGTTTTCTCATAAGGAATGTGACTTTTCCCTACACTCTGTTGAACAATCCTACTTCCAAGTAGAGGACGTCATGACTTGGTTGCCACCATAATACGAAGTATCCGTATTTACTTCCAAGGTTAGGGTTCCTAAGGCCCATCAAAAGTGGTTCATACTCGCATCCACTGTACCTTGTACAGCCTGTAAAAAAGGCACCTATTTCAATCCTGGGGTCCTCAAGGCACCAATCAACAGGGAGGCACATCCGGAGAAAAAAGCGGGTATCATCACTGCCAATCATTGACCTGAATGACCATCCAAATCTCGCTTGACTTGGTGGGTCCCGGAGGGATAGCGTGCGCCACGCTGGGGGGCCTGCAAGTCAAGGGGATGAGATCCATGTCGGGGAGAGGTGTTTATTGCCGAGCCAAGGGCCTTGGAAGAATGTGTGAACATGAATTCTTATGGCTTGCCAAAGTCACATTTCTTATGTGGATGTCTGGAGATTGTCAGAGTTGAAACCGACTTGATCTTCTCATTGCTTGTCTTGGCTGCGGAGTCAGATCGGATATAAATAGTGGCGCCAGATATTTCTTAGCGCCATTTGGCAGGGGGTGAAAGGTCCCTCCAAGACAAACGGACGCTCCTAGCGCTGTGAGACATTATTTCACCCCTAGCGTTCGGTGGACCAGTTTCTTTGTTTAACCCAATAACAATGGCGGCTTTGACGTGGGTTTGAGGGCTTGGGTCTTGGGGGCTGATCGTCATGAAATCCATTGGGGCGGCAACGGCAGATCCTGGCTTTGAATCTGGATATTGCCTGCATATGCATTTGTACCACGCCTTTAAATGTTGATCTGTCGAGTTGTTCGCGCTTGTTTCTCACCGTTCTTCTCTACCCATAGGTACTAATTGATACATCATCCAGGACAACCCGATATGTACACTGTACAATGCACTGGGATAGTGATCATTGAAGGTTAATTTGCGCAGTGGATCTGATTCGCCATAATGCAATTGCCAAGTCAAAACCTTGGAAGGAAATTAACGCACAGTGTACATCGTACATGTATATCCTATACTTCGGTGTGAGAGTACAATGTTGTACCTAGGTAGATGTTAATGTCCAAAGTCCGGACATGCGGGATGCCGATATCCACGGGAAACCCATCTGCCTTCCAAGGTTCCATGGAAGGAAAAGCTCCCTCGGACCCGAATCAAAAGAAGAGCCCACTCGGACATACCCGAATCAACAAGAGAAAAAATAAATTTCATGATGTCACAGCGTCGAAAGGGACCGGCTCATCCACGATAAATCGAAGGCTGAACCATGGAACTCCCATAATCTGGGGCAACCCAATCGAGCCAAAGTTCCCCAAATGGACTCATATGTACAGACCTCATATGTGGTTTTTTGACTCGCGTGTATGGATCTTACTATCGTCTTGAGCAAGCGTAGCGTGTGCGAGAAAAAAGGAAGTTTCATACGTCAGAAAGTCTGGTCACTAATTCTCAAATGCTGTATGTAGACCACAACCTGGGGAGCATTCAGGTCCGTCAACATGATTATTCTCGCTCCCATAAACAAAGCTTCTGCGCCGGCCATCTTTCTAAAGATGCCAAGCGCTACAACACCAATTCCTAAGACTTCTCTCCCTGTTCTTTTTTCTTGGTAGACATACCCGATTCCTATTGATAGGGCCATACTTTTACGTGCAATTCCCGGTGGCGCTCGTTCTCAGCCAAATCAATAAACAGGCGCCTGGAATAATCATTCAACTCCATGGCATGCTCATAATACTCCCGGTGTACCATACCGCCCAGTGGAATAAGCCCTGTGTCTTGCAGCTCGTGCAGAACCGTCGAAATCCCCTCCAAAAGGTCCATCTCATGTTGGTGTTTTAACAGCTCTTCGCTGAAATGAACTGGGCATGGTATCTCCCCGTATCCCATGTCACCCCAACGAGCGATGACGGCGATCAATGCATTGCGTAGAGAGAATAACTCTTCTCGGTGCCAGCATCCAGTGACCAAAACATATGGATTTGTTTTAACCGTGAGGAGGGGATCCGAGAGAACTTCCCATCGGGCAGGATCGCTTTCCTTGACCGCATTGTAGTAATGGTCCAGAAGCTTTCTCTTATGGTTGCTCTGATCTGAATGCGATGAGCTAGATAGCTCAAGCATCTGCGGATAAGATCGTTGCAGAGATATCGGACAAGCAGAAGTGTGTTGCCAGTCTATTATGCAAGTGACTCGGTTAGTCTCTGGGTCGATGAATACGTTATCAAGATGCAGGTCTGGATGAGAATCCTGTTGGGCTGCTCGATATTTGAAGCTGCCAAATATGGAGCAAGGGCCAAAGAAGTGCTTGATAAGGGTGATGTAATCGTTTGGTGTCTCTAGGGACTCCATATATCGATGAAAATCTATTCTTTGCCTCGCATGAGAGCTAGCCCAATCAATTTCATTCTTTGCAAGGGCCGCAGCGTAATCAGCAACGCTCTCCCCTAAGCTCGCATTAGCTGGCAGAGGGATATTTTATCTTGGGAACGTACATGGGCCTCTGTCCAAATCTATTGCTGCTTTTTCCCATTTCCAGAGCTTCGCATTGAACGAAGGTCCGATCACGAACGCTGGCAGTTGGTCGTTTTGACCCGTCGCCGATTCCGAAAAGCCATGCCGTGAGTCAAGAGCCTCATAATCTAAGGCTCTTGGTTTAAGATCTTTCTCGTAGTATAGGCAACCGTGCTTTGGGAAAGAAATAGATACGATTTTCTTCTCCATATCCACGACCTGGTTCACGACATCCAATTGTGCTGCCATTGTGAGATTGGCCCAGACATTTCCAAGAGGCTGACCGGTAGCCTTTTCTTCGAGAATATACTCGGCACCTACTGGATTACATGTCTCGGCCGACCAATCATAGATGCGAGGGATAGGTATGCCCATTTTGTCGCGCAACTTTGTATTCCATCAGCTCCTCCTTAGATACCGTGGTGAAAGGCTTCAACATACAAAGTGGTGCGTCGCGACTTCTGATGCAACTATGTAAAAAGCTGGTCCCGCATTTGGGTTTGGCAATCGAGCCATGATCTCCAGGCCATTGCTCATGGTCAGGAGAAATGCTTTATTAAATTACCCTCCCACACATTTAAGTAGCTTCACACCTGTGTCATGATGTTTAGACGAGAAATTTTGCAGAAAAGACAACATACAACTTATTTCATCATTGCCCGCGGCTTTGACAGAAGTATTCAGAAGGGCTTGCAAATTGAATTTGCGGTAGGGCATCGCGAGCTTCTCAGACTCTCCGCTCCTAAAAAGGTCAGACAGCTCTAAACAAACCTAGAACTGACGTACAGCCACCGATAACGCTGATACCGGTACAGGTCGGCCACATCGATAGGTTCCTCTACCAGCATAATCAGTAGTGGACCTGACCTACGGGAGTTTGAGAATCACCTGATCCATCCTCGAGTGCTCTCCAAAGAGATGTTGGAGTTGATTGCATCTTGAGAGTCCATATCGGATAATTGGAGACGGGCATGAAACTCCGAAAAGAACCGGGAATGCGATTTCGACAGGAGACATTCATTGCTGCGTGGTGTCGAAAGGGCGTCATCCAAGGGGGGTATTCAACAGTTCACAAAGCTGCCCTGGAAAAGGTATGACCAGATGCGTAGATCGGCTTTGAATTGTGAACGTCAAAGGCGCTGTTTGTGTATTCATTTCTTGTGTAACTCGTGGCATATAGTATATGCCGGCGCCGATGTTATAACCGTCCTATTTGCTGGCTTCTTAGGCAGATAACCAATTACGACTATAAAATAAGAGAAGAAAAACAGCAACGTGCATGGCTAATCTCCTTGGTACCACGATACTAATTAGCAGACTTATTTATTATCTGCGGCTATTCACATGTAATCAACCAGACCCTTCTCAGCCCAGGGTGGGCAACAACAGAAAACCGTGGGACGCTTTGAAATCGCGAAAGAAATCGACTGCCCGCCGCTGGTGTCACGGAGAGGGATGCTCCGAACTGGCGAAGTAGAGTATGAGTCCAGTATCGGCCATAGAGCACTTCCAAAATTGTATCATTATGAGGCCGCTCAAGAAAACGAGCGAGGTCTGGAGATAGTGCGAACGAAGACGCATCAGGATATAAAATTGCATTAAAACGCCAAGCTATCAACGGATAGTTTCAGGAGAGTGTCATCGCTGGGAGATCCCACAAGAGGGTGAGCCGAGGTAGTAACCGCATGACGGTATTGTCCTGGTCCCTGCACCGTTGTAGAGTCTTGCAGGCTTTCAGAACACGATAAGCATCGTCGCTGAGATGTTCTGGAAGTCTCTAACAAAGATGGCCAACTCTCGACGCCAATAATAACCTTAGGGCGAATCGGCCGGTGGTCTCAATTGACTCGCTTTCTCAAGGGCTTCGGTACATTAAGTTGGTGAAGCTCAAGGGACAAGTTCAGTCGGACATACCCGAGTCAAAAGGGAGGCTGAACCTACATAATCTGGGGCAATCGAGCCAAAGCTTCCCCGGAACGCACTCGCACATCTACAAATTTATGCATACATATGTAGGGATCTTACTATCATCTGAACAAGTATACCTAGGTAGCGTGTGAGAAAAAAAGGGGAAGTTCTATACGTCAGAAAGTCTGCTCACTAATTCAAATGCTGTATGTAAACCACCGCAAAAAAACAATGCACCTATGCATCACTGTCAGACTCAAGCTCATCGTTTTCTAGATGCTTCCTCCGCTCCTCATTCATCTCTCTATATGTGCTGAAGCTCAGCATGAAAAATGCCACCGTGATCAAAATGCCTCCAATAATAGAGGCCATAGACAGCGAGTCTCCAGTTCGGAACCAGTCCACCAGAGCGACAAGGAAAATGGTAAGGAGAGCGGCCACTGATGATAGAACGGGCGATGTGAGGGAAATGAGCACAAGGAAAGAGCCCGAGAATGCTATCTTGATGTTAGCCTCTGTCTCTGTGCTGAGACGCTGGGATTGGTACTTACTAGCATTGGCACCCACGGAAATGAGCAGCATCCATCCTGCCTCGCCAGTCGGCCATTCAAACGTCTCCCACCCTGTCCAGTGCAAAAATGGCAACGGTATCCATAGTACTAACAGGGTGAAGACCCCAATTAGACTGCCAAAAGTATTGGCAAAGATCGTACCCCGGCCAGGGCTGGTACCTTCCGGGGGACAGGCAAAGCGTTTATAAAGCACCTCGTAAAGCCCATAGAGAATACTTCCAACGCCGATAACGATGTTCCCGAGCAATCTGTTCTGCGCCCCGCTGTCATCCGTGCCTCCCTTTGAGGTCTTCTTATTGGCCCCATCTCCATAGGCAACGACCATAACGCCGATGGTAGCTACGGCCACGGAGAAAACCTTGTCAACCCGCAGTTTCTCGTTCAATAGCGGAATCGAAAAGGCATATGCGAAGAAAGCCGAGCAGTTGTAGATTGCTGTCAGATCGCTGGGAGTGGTCATGTTGACTGCCACATACCATGATCCTCCGGCGACTGTGAGAGCAGTAGTCACAAAGGCGGTAGTCGTCAACATGTAGCGGACTGGAGATCGATTGGACGCGCGAGCGGTCAGGTGCACTTCCTGGGATTCTACCATCTGCGCAGTGGTGCGAAGGAAAAAGACGTGGCGACGCCAGAAAGCGTCCCAGGTGAGCTTCCGCTTCTGTAACCGAAGGATACCTAGCTGGACTAGCCAGAGGAAGGACCATGAACCGTGGGTCATGTAGCTGCATAGGGAGAGGAGATGGTAAGCGTTTACATTCCGGGAAACTGGTTTCGCATGGGCATGTCGGTGGCATCTTTGCGCTCGGACTTACAGCATGCAATACGGCTTCTTCCAGTGCAATTCATTTTGAATGTATGAAGCGGTTTCGGTTTGGACCACGAAGCTGACCAAACTGAGTAAGAGGAATCCAGATGCAACCAAGTATTTCTTGCGGGTTGCTCGGGCAGCGTCGTGTTCCGGACTTTTACTCCGGATTGTTGGCCTCCTGGTTTCATGCAGCATGGGCTGGCCTTCCGCGTCGGCATTCACGAAGCTCGAGTGGGAACGGGACCGGCGATGGTGGTTCTCCTTGAGGAGGGGTTGTTGCGAGCGGCCGTCTGTTGGTCGGTGTAATGGGGGGCGATTGGAAGCCATTTCGTCGTCAGAGTCGAGGTCGTGGACCGCGTTTGGGCTTGAGATAACCCGCGGCTCTGAGAGCTCAATACTATCCGAAGCCACAACGGCGATGGTGAGGGAAGGTGCTAGTCGGATTTAACTACCTCGACATGAATACCGCCGTCAGGGGTGTTCTTGTCCGATTTACTGCACTTGTGGGAGAAAATAGGGATAAGGAGCCAAGGCGTGGACTATCGAATGGCCACCCATCAAGTTGATGCAGATAACGTGGCTAGAATTGATTTCCCCAGAAAAGGCAACCCATGAAGCCTATTCCCACGTGTTCAATAGATGCTGCGCAGACGCTCACAGAATACATGCGACTCGGCACCGATCGGATACAGTTGTAGTTCGAACGGTAGGTTCAATCCGCTGAGTAACGAGTATTGTATCAAATGTGAATCAAAGAGCAGAATGTATCAAATAGAATCATTCAGGTCGAAGACGATCGGAAATCCAATGAGGTGTGACAGAATGACCGCCTTTAGGTGCCATTATCCACTTGTGGACCCCTGTGACTACATCACGTGGTTTACACTAGGCACACGCTATGCCACACTCGAGTTAGCGTGTGCAATTACGTCATTCGGCTATTTTAGGAGCAGGAAATGGCCCCCAGTGCTCTGAAATTAGATCAGAAGACGTGAGCTGCACAGCGTGATAGAAATGTTGGGACGTATTAGATAGCATCTGGTCTCCTCGAATTGTCATTAATTTTCACTAGCTAGCATTTATATATGTACCAAATCGGATGGACAACCCTTAACATGTCCCTGTACCTCACTCCTTAGGCCCAAACACCGCCTTCTGAGTATCATAAGTATACTTGAGATCCAGATGCCAGTAATTGGGAGAGTTGGACTTGGCGACCAGCCAAGCCTGGTCCAAAGCCTGCACAACCTCTTCTGGGAGCGGTCCCTTCTGGAGATCGGCAAGGTTAGTCTCGAGCTGTGCGAAGCTACTAACTCCCACCAAAACTCCGTCACGACCGCCATTATCCATTCTCAGAGCAGAGTGATGGCGGACCCAGCGTAGAGCCGTCTCTAGAAGTGTGAGACCATGTTTCTCTACGACAGGCTCAATGATACTCAGAGCTTCGAAGGTAGCATCTCTGAAGTAACGTTTGCGATAGTTGGATCCGGTAGAGCTCGAGTCGCTGTATCTGCCTTCTGCAGGGATATCTTGGGATTTGTATTTTCCCGAGAAAAGACCACCGGCCAGTGGGTTGTAGATGACTATATCGAGACCGTACCGGTGACAGGCGGGAACAAGTTCAGTCTCGATGTTGCGTGCTATCGATCATGTTAGCTTAGTGCCCCGACCTTAGATATGGAATGCAAGAGAAAGAACACTACATACTAATCGCGTTATACATGGCCTGGTAAATGGTAGGACGGACCCATCCCCTCTCAGCACAGAGGATGCAAATCTCGGCCACTTCAAAGGCTGTAAAGTTGCTCAGACCGAGCTGTACGAACTTGCCCTCCTTGTGCAGCTGGTTAACAGCCTCGAGAGTTTCAGCGAATGGAGTGGCGCGATCTGCTGCGTGCAGATAGAATATATCGACTGTGTCGGTCTGCAACTCCTTCAGGGAAAGCTCCAATTTCTCACGGACGACCTCCGGCTTGTGAAAGCCGGGCTGATGGGGGTACCATTTTGTGGCCAGAGTCAGTCCACGCGACTTCCAGTTCGCCTTGGCTGTGAATGCTTCCTGTTCCCCGTCGATGTAAATACGGGCAGTATCAACTTCGTTGAACCCTTGCTGCTGGAAGTAATCAAGGCATTTGTTGAACTCATCCAGTGAGGTGATCCGGGCACCCTTAGCCTCGGTAGGGCCAAAGGTCATCAACCCGAGAATCACTCTGGGCTGGGGGTTCTGGGCGATCAGAGGCATGATGTGAATTGAAATTTGTTTCGCGTATGTGAGGTGTTGAAGGTAAGATGGCGTGCGAGGACGGCGGGGCTGCTGGGTGGAGTGGTTCTCGTATATTAGACTCTAGCCCGAGGGGTACAATGAATTTGTAAGCCATAGTCGACTGATAACCTTGAAACGACTTATTCTAAGAATCTTGCAAGGATAGATTAAGAGAAAAAGAACATTGCCTCCTTCGGTAATTAATATCCGCAGCCACAAAGCCTTTCACCTTTTGAAGAAGTGGTCCGCCAAGCTCTTAGGAGATATATGGTGGGGTTGCGGAGGATCCCGATAACAGATAACGGAGCTCATCGCAGTCTCCGCGGGTATTCATTTCTTCCCGAAGAGCAAAGAGCTGTCCTTCCTGTCAGTCTATTCAATTCACCTCATTCTTCCAAAGATGAGTCCCGCTCTTGAGCCACGGTATGGCACGAACGAAATTGTTCAGCTGGATCCGAGGAAAGGCGAACGGGACTATAGCATACTGATCATCAACCCCAATACCTCAACGCACATGACTGAAGCCCTGAAGCCCATATTGGCCGGCATGAACTACCAAGATGTGCACTTCGAGTACTTCACTGCTCCAGACTCCACCGTGGAAGTTGACGGAGTCGAGATTGAACCAATTGCCAGCATCAACAATGCCAAAGAATCGTGCAATTCGGCATTGAATTGCTGGCCCGTCCGGGAGTTTATCGGCCATTACGACGCGTTTCTTGTAGCGTGCTATTCCGCGCATCCATTCGTCGGCAGACTAAGGGAGGACATCAGGGCAAGCGAAGAAACAACCTCGACGAGAAACAAATATGTCACTGGAATCTTTGAAGCATCCATCACCGCTGCGCTCTCCTTGGTTAGTGGTTTCGCATTGCAAGATCCAATCGATCCAACAGAGAGGCTGCTCAAGTACCAAGAGAAGGGCAGCTTTGGTATTGTGACCACTGGCTCCGCATGGAAGGAGGAGCTCACCAATGCGGTCCAGGGAGCGCTGGGTTACGATTATGAGGATGGGAGCTCCATGCACTTTGCGGGAGTCGAAACCACCGGCCTGACAGCAGTTGAACTGCACACCACAGAACCAGAGGAAGTGAGACGGCGGATTATTGACGCTACTCGTAACCTGCTTCGCAACTCGGTATCTCGTGTTAAGGTTGTCTGTCTGGGCTGCGCAGGTATGGCTGGCATGGAGGAAGCGGTACGGGAGGGCTGTACTCAGGAATATGGACACCCAGAAGGCCAACGTGTACGCATTGTCGACGGGGTAGTTGCTGGTGCTGGAAACCTCATCACAGCGTTGAAGGCAGGATTCTGAGTGATATAGTGCTCCAGGGTGACGGTTAGTGAATTTTATACCAAAATTTCAGCATAGCTTGCCAACTTGGAAAGCATTTAAACCTCAATTTTAGTCAACCCTCATTCTTGCATAAATCCATTTTACAGGTCATTAAAATGTTGATGTCCAACCTTACACATGAGGTAGCAATAGCTTCTGCCTGAGGCAACAATATCGGCCAAAAAGTTCCCCGCGTGAACGCGATACGCGTTAACGAGCAGCAACACTCGACTTCTGCGAAGGAAAGATGCCAAGGTTTGTTGATTCTTCCGACTCAATCATAATTGATGGTGCTCAATCTAGTTTGGATATCGATGCTAATATTGGTGGAAATTGCAGAGAAATCATCACAATCCAAGCCGGCCAGTGCGGCAACAACGGTATGTGGCTCAACTCCGCGATCCATTCCACGAGACCCTTGATCATGTTCTTTTGAATGAAGCACGAGAAAATATAAGTCTAGGTTGGCTAACACTTGTTCTGTCTAGTTGGCAGTCAGTTCTGGCAGCAGCTGTGCCAGGAGCACGGGATCAGCGCAGATGGAAACCTGGAAGAGCATGCGACTGACGGAGCGGCTGGTGATCGCAAGGATGTCTTCTTCTACCAGGTGCGTACAGGAACCTTGGAATAGCCCATCATCAGCTTGAGGCATGACAAGAACACTGGCTAACAGACGTGGACAGAGTGACGACACCAGGTACATCCCTCGAGCGATTCTTCTCGACTTAGAGCCCAGGGTATGCTATCCTTCACCGATATAGCACAGCGACACACGATTATTAACGCACAAATTGTCTCCAGGTCCTCAATGCCATCCAGACTGGCCCCTACAAGAATATCTACAACCCCGAGAACTTTTTCATCGGACAACAAGGTATCGGAGCTGGAAACAATTGGGGTACCGGATATGCTGCGGGCGAGGGCGTGCAAGAGGAGATTTTTGATATGATTGACCGCGAAGCAGACGGAAGTGACTCACTAGAGGGCTTTATGCTTCTACATTCGATCGCAGGAGGAACAGGCTCTGGACTGGGAAGTTTCATCCTAGAACGCATGAACGATCGATTCCCGAAGAAGCTCATCCAAACCTACTCCGTCTTCCCCGACACGCAGTCCGATGTCGTCGTTAACCCTTACAACAGCTTGCTTGCCATGCGGCGATTGACACAAGATGCCGACTCCGTGGTCGTCCTGGACAATGGTGCTCTATCACGAATTGTCGCTGATCGGCTCCACATTCAAGAACCCTCGTTCCACCAAACCAACCAGCTTGTGTCAACTGTGATGTCTGCATCTACAACAACGCTACGATACCCTGGATACATGCACAACGACCTGGCCGGGATCATTGCCTCGCTCATCCCCACGCCACGCAGCCACTTCCTTCTCACATCATACACACCCTTCACGGGCGCCAACATCGAGCAAGCCAGGACAGTGCGAAAGACGACCGTACTAGACGTTATGCGTCGTCTTCTACAGCCCAAGAACCGCATGGTCTCCGTTAACCCCAGCAAGTCCAGCTGCTACATCAGTATCCTCAACATCATCCAGGGCGAAGCTGACCCGACCGACGTGCACAAGTCATTGCTGCGCATCCGAGAGCGCCGCCTCGCTTCTTTCATCCCCTGGGGCCCTGCCAGTATCCAGGTTGCTCTCACGAAGAAGTCCCCGTATATTGAGGAAACCGGGCACCGCGTCAGCGGGCTGATGCTGGCGAACCATACCTCCGTCGCGACACTCTTCAAGCGCATTGTGAAACACTACGACATGCTCCGCAAGCGCAATGCCTTCTTAGATTCATACAAGAAGGAAGCGCCATTTGCTGACGGACTTGGCGAATTCGACGAGGCACGGGCGGTTGTGATGGATCTGATCGGCGAGTACGAGGCAGCTGAGCGAGAGGACTACTTGGACCCAGATGCCAGTAAGGCAAACGAGCTTGGGGTATGATTTGACATGCGGCGATTTTCATTTCTGACCCTTTTCTTTTCTTTTTCCTTTTTGCTATTTGGGCAGGGCAAGGGGGTTTGAGCGCATCATCGGTGTCTGTGCCGGCGTCCACGGGTTTTTATTCACATTTACATTTTGCTTTCTTTTTTTTTATTGCCCTTTTGTCTCTCACTGTTCTCAAACCTTACCAGTGGACATATCACGAAACCAATCCACGCTAGTCGCTATTTAAAATTGACCACGAACACGTAGCCCGTGTAGAGCGTGTCAACGTGGTATCATACGATCCTGATTTGTACCGTTTAGCGTATGTCTACGAGGGATCCGTGAGCAGATACGGAGTGGTGTACATATTACATAGGGCGATGGGGTGGAGGATGTGGAGAGAGACGGTGAAATTGGGTAGCGGGATCGGCCCTCACTTTAGGCCTAACCCGGGAAATGTACAATATTGTATAGTACAAAAGACATCACACCTCCGTACTCTGTACTGCGTACGGAGTCTGCAATCCTGCATATGCTGTTACCGATGCAATAGCTCCACGCGGATCATCCGTTGTGCTTGGGCGGCCTTGGCTCAGGCGACTCGTCGATTTGTCTCGCAGACAGTTCACTCGCTACAGAGGTCATAGCTCCTTTCGTCCACTTGCATGCGCTTTTTCTCCTTCTCCCTTTTGCATTGGATTGAGTTGTACCATTGGGCACTATGTATTCTGTATGTCTGTATGATATAGTAAAGGACGGTGCCTGGAGTACCGCATTAGGAGAAGTCCGGGTGAACATCTTGCCACCTTGGTGGCGCGAGACCGAAGCGATAATTTTTGGGTTCTCTTCCCAAGTCTAATTCAACTCTAGTTAGTAACTAGTTAGTACGGAGTAGTCAGGAGTTAGTTAACGTAGCCAGGAGTTAGATGAGATATTAACTAGTTTTTCATCGTACACCTGACTCCTGAATCATCACGTGAAATTGAATGCACGGGCAATTCAACATTCCGATCATTGGGCCCGAGACCAGATGCTTGGGTGATACGTCCGCGTGGGTATGCAGAGGAATCCGGTAAAGTCAAAAAAATGAAATTTTTTTTTTTTTTGAAAGAAACAAGAAGAATGGGAAAAAAAATTCTGTAAAACCTATTCTATATAGGTGGGTAGTATAGAGTATACCCAGTACAAAGATAGGGGGGTCTTAATTTCCAAGGATATAGTTTCTTTAAAATAACCTAACTGGGCCGAATATCGTAAATAATCTATAATCATGTTAATTAATCTCCAATATCAGAACCAATTAATTCTAATAATTTCATTTAAATCTCTAAAAATCCGCTAAAATCCGCTAAAATCCCAATTGCCTTAGCCCCATATTCTGGGATCTCCACTTTCTTGATTCCGTCACTGTCGCCTCACTGAGTCAGCCCCGTCTCTGGTTAGAAGTCTGTTTCTTTGGCTTTCTCCCGTGTCTTCCGACTTCCCTATATATAGGTTGGTCGTGCTAGTCCAACTTTCCCTTCCTCCCCCTTTTACAACTTTCCAACTTCCAACAACTCGGATTCTCTATTTCCCCGCTCATCTCCGCACTTGACCCCGGCGCTTATCTCAAACCTCAGCGTCTCGCCTACTACTTCTACTCCCTATTTCTCTTTCTCTCTTCCGCAGAAGTACCTCTATATCTTTCTCCCTCTCCAGACCACCCTCTACCACATAACCCAACCACAATGCCTCCCCGCAAGCCCCGTTGCAACTTCAAGGAGTGCAAGGAAGCCGCCCAGCGCATCGTTGGTGACTGCAGCTTCTGCGCCGGCCACTTCTGCTCCAAGCACCGCATGCTAGAAGCCCACTCCTGCACCGGACTGGAGGACTGCAAGAAAGAATCACACGCCAGAAATGCCGATAAGCTGAACAGCGAACGGACCGTCGTTGTCAAGGGCGTATGAGAAAGGAGACCACAATCGGAATGAGAAGTAGCCGTTTCTTCGCTATTCTCTCGGCTGGACAAAGGGAGCTGGATGGTGCCATCCCCTGAAGATGACCTGCCTGGTCTCTGCAGGCTCGGACCATCTCGCCTCCTTCCCCCCTATCTTATCTGCCCGCCTCGGCCGACCTGGTGCCATCCCTGCTTGGCTTGGCTTCGATTCGGTTCGATTCGACCCGATTCTTCCCTTTCTTGCGTGCCTATGCGGTGATCTTGGATTTAGCGCGGTGTTTCGTTTTACTCCTTTTCTCTACTCGGTTTTCCGGGGATTGGGTTTCGTCTTTCTCTTGGTTCATGATCTATATCTAGATCGGATTCTGTTTTTTTGGCTACGGCTACGGTTTATTTGGGATGAGTCTGCGGGATTCATTTGCATGGCGTTGTCTTGGTGCTGACTTGGTGTGGACATGTTTCGATCTTTCTGACATTTTGGTCATTTATCATTTATCATCTATCTATTGATGCCACTGTTGCAGTCTCGCATTTTGGGCATGTCTTCTTTTATTTATTTTTCGGGGACCGCTAAATAGAGCTCTTCTGGATCATTTTAGCCATGAACTATACATATCTTCGAAATGCCCCTTATCACAGGACGTATAGTATACCTCTTTAGTACCTCCCGTAGCTTATGGATAACCAGAAACCCGGATGCTTGCCGGCCATTAGTACAGTTAGAACAGAACATGGAAAGATTAGGTACAAGTACAGATATGGTATTCTTGAACTAAGATGGTTGATCGCATGAGACCCATTCGAAACACCGTAGGATCCATTTAGCCCGGTCCAATCTTCGGCCTGTATAACAAGTCAGTTTATAGTCCTTCAATGCCCAAAGAAAATGAACAAAGGCTTAAAGAGTAAGACATACATATCATGATGCTCACTCAGCCGACTCAGGTACTTATTCAACTCTTCCACACGCTCCTTATGAGTTTTAACACCTTCGCGCTGGAGCCGCTCATGCAACTGTCCCGAAAAGTCAGTTTCTCTGTCCAACAAAGCCGAAGTGGAAACGTCCCGGCCCGACAAAAGACAAAGGGGAAAAAAAGGGAGAAAGAAAGAAAGCATACCCGTTTCCGCCGAATCTCTTCAGCTCTCTTTTCGGCCTCAGTCTTCCCAGGCGCATCCCTCTCCCTGTCTCTATCTTCCCCAGATCTAACACCCTCATCCTTTTCACTTTCAGGCCGCTCCGTGTCCGGCGTTGACTCCGACTTAGACTGTGTCGCTTCTCCCTCCTTCTTCTTCGTGCTCTTCTTCTTTTTCTTCTCTATCCGCCCTCCGCTGACTTTACTCCCCTTCAGCTTGAGCTTGCCGCCGCCGACGGAGTACTCGTCGCCCGCCATGCTTGCGGCGCTGGTTTGGGGGATGCGGTAGGATGTGGCTATTCGGGTTACGCTCTTTTGGCGGTGTGGCGTGTCGTTCGTAGCGTTATTGGGTCCAGTGGAGATGATAGCGTGCGCGGCGTGCGGAGTAAGATGAGGGGGCTTGGTCGGTCTGTTTTGTGTGTTGACGTGAATGTGGGGGTTCGTTGCTTTTTTTCGGAACTCGAGTGCGACGCTTGACTGAGGGGATAGTATTATTTGGTTTTTTGGGTGTTGTGGTGTTGATTGAAAATGGAGGGTTCTCTTGTCGCGGTTTGAGGTTGGATTCGGGCCAATCAGAGGCGGTGGCGGGTTAACGGTTCTCTACATCGGACATCTACGAGGGTTTTTTATGGATCATCACGACAATCAGTTTTTTTGCACTGCGGAAAATAATAATGTACCCGGGCATAAGCCTATATGTTTTGCATGTGAGTATATAAAATTGCTCTGATTTAATAAAAATAAAAAATACTAGTTCTGACCGATCTCTAGCATATGACCTATGTTAGGTGGTAGGAACTTATCACAACCTTACAGGTAGAAGATTGGATAGTAAAATGAGTGTGATTTGTAAAAGGTAGGAAGCTGCTCAGCTATTTAATCTATACAGGCTTATAAAGTAGCGCTAAGCCCTAAGCAAGTGCTACCTTAGGTGGCTACTATATAAAGAATGTAAACGACGGGATAGGTGTATGCCACCCTTATAGGTCCTCCAGTAGCGGATACTCTTCTTAAGTAAATTACTCGCTGTGAAGATATACAGTTTCTAGGTGTATGGCCTATCAACCAGGTAAGGTATAATGGTACTACTATATAATGAGACTAGTTCTTATTAGAATTAGGATAGATCTACCTGATAGTGCTCTGTTTTCTATGGATACTACTGGCAGCTGATAGGAATAGCTTCATATCAAGGAAATTATTGTTGTGATGTGAATTTTCATTGAAATGTGACAGCACTGTTTAAGACATAGCGCTACATATAAGCACGCCCCTCCCTCGGTTCGCACACATCCTCCGACGAAAAAGTACAATGATAAAGCTGTGAGTTCGCAGCATCAGTGCCAGTCAAATCATAAAGGTCTGTGGTCGGTAGTATCTGTTGGAGCTCCTCATTTCCCCTCCCACCCCCACTGGCATCCTCATCACCATCCATCCGATGTGAAAATAATATCATGCCTCGATCCGAGTAGATGCCCGGAATCTCACCCCACTGCACAGGTTTGAGCGCGTGGTGAGCGTCATCCATGCTAGACGTCATTGGATGACAGGCGGCGCTAATCGCCGCACTACACTGTGCCACTAGGGGCATCGGGGATTCAAAGCGGTGCAGGCTCAGGAGTATTAGGATGATAAGCAGCGAGCTGCCAACAATAATAGCAAACAACATAGCAACAGGTGAGTAACCGCATCTGGCAGACCCCGCTGTAGGGATAGGCACGTCATTTATATCGAAGGAAATGATCTGTACAAAGAAGAGGCTTTGCGAGACGAGCCAATGTAGAACCGCGGAGGCGATCAGGAGTGGGAAGCTGTATCGGTACGGCAGTGAGAGGTAGTAAGTGGAACGCTGGGCGCCGCGGGGCTAGGAGACGCGCAAAGGTTTGCGATTTCGCGCGTAGTTGTTGTATTCCACGGCTCCGAGCATAGCGGTCAGCAGGGCATCGAGCATGAAGTAGGCGATTGAGACGAAGAGTTGTAGGACGTTGGGTAGGATGATCATGGCGAATGTGCCCATTGCGTCGGGTCGGGTTGGTATACCTATTAGAGTTGATGGGCGTTCTTCGCCCAGAGTATTGTCCCAGATGGTTGCGCGAGACAAATCGGAAAACTAGGAGATGGCGACGAGGAGAGCGTAGATACCTGGGGCAATCAGGCAGACAAATCTAAGATGTTAACTAGTATAATCCAGGTTATTACACGGAGAGGCTTACAGGATGATTGTAGAGATCCACAGGCCCGTACTCACGGCTTGAAACCACCGTTTTCGGGAAGGTAGTTGAAGGCTTAGCTTTGAGTTTTAGAAACCGGGTGCCATCGACTCGCTTCTGAATGCCGCAAGACCTGGTCGGTGATCTGGTCACGGAGCCCTTGGGTCATCTTGCTCATAATCCGTTTTTGTTCCTGAGATTCCCTGTTATTCTCGGCGAATCCATTCATGAGTGGGGGCCTCCATTTTGTCCAGGCTTTACGGTGTGATGAAGGGAGCACCATGCGCGCTGGATGATGCTTGAAGAGCCATCACCGGGTACAAGGTCCGTTCAATCGATCCGACTTTGTTCCATAAGGAAATCAAAGTCGTGGCAATTCTCCACGAAGACCTTTCTGGGACCATTCTTCTATCGCTCATTCATCGACTTCCTGACATTCTATACTGAGGTCTAAACGCCTTTTTTATAATCAAGTTGCTCTATATACACCCCTAATCAGCCCCAAACCTTCCTTCCTCCAAACCATGTCTCTTTAACCTTAGCTTCCAACAACGCATTTGCATCCCATTCCATATCAACAACAACAAAGTCCGCCAATTTCCCAACACCCAAGCTTCCAGTCCTCTCTTCAGCGAAAACACTTCGCGCTGCACCCTCACTTGCAGCAACAATAGACTCACACATCCCCAGACGGAAATGCTCATTGACAACCTTGGTATATTTAACGTTTCTAGCCGACTTTCGCGTGGTAGCCACGTAAAGATTTTCCATAGGAGCCCAAGGCGAGGTAGGGCTATCACTTCCGATCGCCACCAGAGCCCCAGCATCCGCGAATTCGCGGTATGCAAATGCCCTCTTGCAGCGCTTCTCTCCAATAAGGCGGGGCCACTCGGTGAGAATAGAGGGATCAGCATGCACAGGCTGGATAGACGCTGTCAGACCGAGTTCTCCCAGCCTCTTTGCATCCTTGGGGGATGCAAGTTCAAGATGTTCGATCCGGTGACGTCTCCCTGGACTCGCATTCTTCTCAATTGCATCAATCGCCATTTTGATTGCTCCATCCCCGATTGCATGAAGGGCTATTTGAAGGCCCGCGGTGTCTGCTTCCTTGACAACGGGAGCTAGATGCTCGGCTTCCCAAATGGGCGGGGGTGAACCAAGGGGGGCATATGGCTCAGACAAGAAAGCAGTGCAAGCGTCAATGATTCCATCGCAGATAACCTTAATACCAACGATCCGAAGGTCGGGACTGGTGCTGGAATTGTACTGTTCACTCAATTCAATTGCACGCTGTACCTGCTTTGAGTTGGCTTCAGGGTCTGCCGTCGGTCTGATGAGCCAGTATGCGGCAGCGCGCATGGGGAGATCTGGTTGCGTCGAGCGGAGAGTAACAAGGCTACTCCATGCTTCTTCGTCCATAGCCATCTCTACAACGCCGGTATATCCTGCCGCATTATATTCTTGAATTGCTTGGAGAATCGACCGCATGCGCTCTTCCTGGCTCGATGACACTGCTTGGAATGGCCAGATAACTGACATCATAGCACCTTCATCCATGACACCAGAAGGTTTTCCCTCGGCATCACGATGTATACTACCACCGGGGGGATCCGACATAGTTTCAGCACCGAGCACCTGCAGAGCGGCGGTGTTCATCCAGCATGAGTGCTGCGAGCTTGCATCGATGAAGATAGGTCTTGGATCAATGTCATCCAGCATCGCGGCAGTAACACCACCCGGTGTCATGGAATGCATCCAGTTCTTGCAAAAAATAGTCGGGGCATCTGGGTTGGCGACCACGAACTGCTTGATGGTGGATCGGATTTCCTCTAGAGACTTGCAGTGTCGGAGGTCGAGTTTGCGAAGTGATTGCCCAAGAAGTAAAAGATGCATATGGCCATCGATAAAGCTTGGAAGGACAGTCTGCTGCTTGAGGTCTCGCCTTTCCACGTCGGATGGACATTCAGAGGAAAGTTCTTGGAATTGTCCGACTGCAGCGATAGTTCCGTTCCTTACCAGCATGCTGTCTGCAAACGTGGGCTCTCCAAGCAGACCGGAGCCAGCTTTGGTGAGAATACGGCCATTAAAGAAGATGGTGCCTTTATCCATGTTTTCGAGATGTGGTTGAGCTGTATGCCGGGATGCTTAACAATGGCTGGGTAAGGGGAAAAGTACCCAGGGTAAAACCAATTATATGTATGAATTAAATCAGATAAGTTATATTAAATATTTCGGGCAGGCATTCTATATAATATGCAACAGTCATCAGTATGGTTCGACTATAGTCACTTCGTCTTGGGGCCGGCGCTCTTGGGAAATTGTGTCGGCTCGACCTGCCCTCTCCTAATCCCTAGCGCCCGGCTCGACTTGCCCTGTTTCAATTGTAAATCAGAACATCGAGATAATTACATCCATTGATAGTAAAAGATACATCTTATTGCAAACACTACTTAGCTAAAGTTGTTCGCGAATGGAGTATGCACATGTTGGGAACCCATTTCGTCCAGCCGCTACCATGCTCTGACTGTTTTCGCACCCTTGGTGTTGAGGTCATACCTGGGCTATTGCCTCATAATAGTTGATGGGATAAAGCATCACTTTACTTGTCAAATGCATAGTAAACACAATCATTCTATATCTTTGCTGTTTACGGGCAAGGATTCCATTGCTATACCATAGATGACATGAGACCCACAGTCGGGCCCCAATCACCCGGGATATTTCACTGATCTCTTCCAACCCCCACGAGATCGCTTTGCGATACCACTAATAATCCACATGAGCGCCATATCAATCGGCTGCTGGACCTGCCGTGTACGGCACAAAAAATGCGACATAACGACACCATTCTGCAGGGAATGCAGCGATCGAAACGTCCATTGTCATGGATATGGACCGAAGCCAGCATGGATGGATGGAGCATCAGAAGAAAAGAAAGAAAGAGCGCGAATCAAGTTGGCAATTAATCAACATGTCCGACGAGTTCGAAAAATGCAGAATCGCGCCAAGAGAACATCCCCGCCTCATGGAGTTAAGGAAATGCAACCTGCAAATTCCCAAGTTAATGTCTCGACTGCCTTGGATACCGGTGACTCGAATCTTGTGCAAAATACTTCATTGGAAAGCGTAGATCGACCTTCTAGCCAAGATGGCATTTTTGATCTCCAAGCTGCATGTCTATTGATGCATTATCTTGATCAGGTTTTTCCATGGCAATTCCCCTATTTCCGCTCCACATCCCGATTAGGAATTCGAGGCTGGCTTTTATATCTTCTCATGAAACGAGGACCTCTCTATCATGCCGTCTTGAGCCTTTCCTCGCTTCACCAGAGTGCAATTCTTGGGAGTGAAGAGGAATATCAACAAAAGGAAAGGGCACTGGAACATCATTCCAGGGCGCTCCGTGAGTTCTGCAAATTCATGAGTGAGGAGCGTGGAAAATTGTTGGACGATAATGCTCGGCTGGCCGAGTTCTTGGCATGTAGTTTGATTCTGATTAGTTGTGAGGTATGGACCTGGCGATCTTTCAATCATCTTTCAACTAACGAAGAATCTAGGTTTTTAGAGGCGCTGAACACAACTGGCTATTGCATCTGGATGCTGTCATATGTGTCATACATTCACTATCGCCTGAGACTATATTTGACGCTCGCTACACATCCCATGCGGGTTCTTCTGTTTTATCACACAATCGCCCAAAGGAGGGTCTTGAGTTCCTTCTCGCCACAATGGTTTCACTTGATCTTTTCGCCTGTCTCCCGACGGGACGGGTACCACGACTTCTGTATCAGCAATGGCTTCGTACCTCTGAAATACAAGTCGCAGATCTATTGAGCTGCGAAAACTGGGTTATGGTCATCATCGGAGATCTAGCATGTCTCGGGGAATGGAAGGAGGTTCAAGAAAAGGACGGTATGCTCAGTATTAGTGAGCTAGCCAGAAGAGGAGAAGAGATCAAGGAACGTTTAACTATGGGCATTGAGAAGCTCGTTCTAACTAGGGATGTAAGTGCTAAGCACTCATGTCTCGCAGAGTATTAACGTTGAACGTCCAGGTACAAGAAAACCACGAAGCACAAACTAGCTGGGTCACACTTCTCTTCGCCCTTGCTTGCGCCGTTCTGCTGCACACAATTGTTTCCGGGCCCCTCCCCGCACTACCAGAGATTCAGAGCGCGGTTTCTAGAAGCATTATTGCGCTTCAGAATAGACCGAGGACTTACTCTCTCACTGGCTTGGTATGGGCACTGTGTGTATTGGGATGCATGGCACAGCCACCGAATCAGCTATTGTTTGAGAATCTCATGGCCAGCGTGGTCCGCGATTCTGCGGGGTTTGGTAATTGCGGGACGGTGTTGAAAATAATGAGAAATTGTTGGAAACTCCAGGAAACCGGGCGTGCAGACTGCAGAATCACGATGGCGAAGATGGGTATATGTGCTATACTGATATAGGTTTTCTGGTTCCGATATTTTCAGCATTGTGATAAAATGGTCTCTCCATTTTTATTTATGTTGTATCTCATCTTAAATAAACTCAAGTTAGGGCACAACGCTAACACCCAAGGGGATTAGGAGATGTAAATCTTGCTGATCATGACCTTTTGTCCCCATTTTTGTGCATCCATTCTTCATATTGTATAAAGTAGTGTCCAGTCTGAACACTATTGTAGACAAGAACCTAAGCCGCCGAAAAAGGAATTCACAGGTCCTCCGTTTATAGTATTGGTTTTGACATTTCGAGTAGAGTGATAATACCTAAGTTGCTGGACAGAATTTGCCAGTCAGAATTTGCCAGTGGGAATATGATAAAGCCTGGCAAACTGTTGCTACTGTAACGTTGAAATCCATATACTGGCAACGCAATCACTGCCCAGCGCTACAGGAAAACGGTCTACTTATAGAACCGGTTCGGAATGCAGTAATCTGTTAATCAGTACGGGCACAATCTCTTCCATCAGGAAGGGAGAACTCACAACTCCGACAACGCTTGCATAAAGGCCGCATCCAAGAATACAAATACCAACAAGGAACACGATTAGGTTCAGAATTGCATGGCGGATATTGCGCTTCTCGTGCCATCTTCCCTCCTTCAGAAGAAAGAACCACATGACTGGAGGAACATAAAATGAGAATCCAGAAACAAGGAGACAGCCACAGATAGCGAGTAGTTCAGAGAAGAATGGAATAGCCTCTGCTATGATCCATGCCAAGATAGTAATGATGGCAACACTTGACAACCAAGTCACCCATCCCTTCGTAGTGTTCACGTAACGGACAACGGAGTTTTGATACATCCTGCCGTGAATATAGCGACAGGCCACGGTTGTGTTGATAGACCCAGAGATAAAAATCACTGGTAGGGCAACACCAAATGCAACCTTGGCCCAAAGGGGACCGGCAGATACCAATGCTGGAGAGCCAACGTCCTGTCCGACAAACGCATAAATAATTGCCCCTGTCAATGTGTAGATAGTCACCTGCACTATTCCCAACGTAGATATGGACTTGGTGAAATCTTCGGGGGTATGCATCTCATCCATAAAGGATGGCTGTGAGGCAGCGAAGGCGTAAGCGAAGGCAATATTCGAGATGGCAACAAAAGCCTTGCTCAAGTTCAAGTTGTCTTGGGGCCATGCAGACCAAGGAGTTGCGGCGGGATCCTGTTGAACACCGTTTGCGATGATACAGATTCCAATGGCGATAATGATAGAGCCGAAGTCGATGAATCCCAATATCGAAAGTTCGGCAAATGACGGCGGTATAGCAAATGCAAAAAGAATAACTGCAGAAATAGCACTGAATATGAGAGCGCATGCAGCGTTGTCTGAGAGTGTGGCGAAGGCCAGCTTTCCTGTCAGGCAATGCGACCCCACTGTCAAGGTCATCAATGCAATGAATGCCACGCTGAAGAGTTTGTCGCCAAAGCCTCCCATCAAGAGACGGCCAAAATCGACATAGTGAGCAACATGTGGATATTTGAGCTTTGCCAACCCGACCATGTAGCTTGCATAAATGGCGATGAGACCCAGCCCAATGCACAAGATGACTCCAGCCACCATGCCTAGTGTTGCGAACGCCGCAGGAAGGCTCAGACTACCCAAGGCAATTGATTGAACAATGAGCACAATTGTGAGACGCTTCCAGCCAAGGCGATGGAAGTGCTCGTTGCCCTGGATAGCTAGTTCATGATCGTGGTATCGACCACTTTCACTGACAATTTCACCGCCGTATTTCCCGTAGTCAATCATATCGTGTGTGTCTTTTTTGTCGGTCATGTTGGCATTATTGGCGCCGAAGGACAAAGTGGTAGATGGAGCAAGAAGGGAAATGGTCAATGAAGATATAGATTTGAGGGCCGAGTAATTGATGGAAGAGGCACGCAAAGCCAATTGCTGAGATTCGAAAACGAGTGACACTATCTTAACTGAACACGATTTTATATCATTTTGTTCTCCATATCTTTCCGGGGTCATAGTATAGTGATGGGCGTTGTGGAGCTTCTGTGGAGCTCTGGGTATTCTCGGGAGGAAAGTCGAGCCGGGCCAAGACCTGGGGAAGATAAACCGTGGAGCATCAAGATATCAACAACAAGTGGACAATTTCTTGATTCTGTTACTAACAGATACCTTGATGTTGGCTGAATCCCCGCAATAAAGTGGTGCTTTTTTTTCGTACCGGCTCAGAGCGTGGACTTTCGCATCAAGCTCAAATACCAGTTTCATGTAGCCATTGACAGCATAGAAAGAGGCCGGTATCCTAGAATCTCTCTATCGGTGTCCATGCGTAATATTCTGCAGTCATTCACGACCGGGCCGGTCTGTAGATCATCTTGTTTTGACCTATATCCGCGTAAAATCAGCCAGGCTTCGACCTATCATTAATTATTGATACCCGCTTTTCCACTACACCTATCTATATATGTTGACAATGACAATCTGATCAGCCAATTTTGGCTCTCGGGTTTGTGATACAATGAATCATATGAAACCGTTGATCCAACTATAAAACTTTAGGAACGAAGTAATGAACTGCCGTGCACTGACCAAAAATATTGCATTAAGAGCCCGACCGTTCGACGACCTTGGGGATTGAGATTATCCATAGGACTTTTCTTAGGTATGCTGCTAGAAATATATTCCATCAACAGGTCTCTCTCAGCTAGACTCCTTCAAAAATTTCATTCTTGATTCGGCGGCTAACTCTAGGTATTATAGCTCACTTTACTAGCGTCCGCCTTAGCAAGAGCATAACGTATTCGGTAAGCGAGCTGCGCATGTAAGCCAGCTGCGCACCCCACCCAACTTCCTAATTTTAAATGCATTTATCTCAACCAAAACGCCATTAAATTAAATTTAAAAAAATCATCATCTATCTGGACATGCATCTCTCCTATGGCCCTGATTTTTGCATAGCCCGCATGTTGGTAAAGCCCTAATTCTTGGCTGCAAAGGTGGCGAAGGCCTTCTTCGCTGGGGGGGGGGTGAAGGTGCTTCTATTGCTTCCACCGGCTGCGCAATTAATGCAGATGCTTCTTACACTAAGAGGCCTTCATCTTTATATATCTGCTTCCTAGATCTAGCACGCTTTTGCTTCTTCTTCTTCTCGTTTTCAGCGCGTAAATCGCTCACTTCTCTCTCTAGTAGTGCGGCGGATTGTATCGTGATCTGGCAGGCTTTTAAAACCTGGTTTATAGCGGAATTGAGCGGGCTTGGGGGGCTTCTTGATCTTGCACGAAGCAATGCTTTGATTGACGAAGCTTGTTTTTGCAATTGCATATAGTTCGAGGGCGTTTTTAGATCCCAATCACTACCCCGGCTAGATAGGGGGGTAGGGGTTCGAAGCCGGATATTAAGCTTCGAAATCACTCTCTCCGGTGTAAAAGGAATTAAACTAGCAGATTGAAAGCTGTTTTTAATAGTCTCTAGTTTAAAAGCTTCCATTCGTGTAGTAGGGTATACTTCGAGAAAATCCAGTTTATTAACATGATTCGATCCGCACCGCATTTTCATTTCAACTATCCGGCTATACGAGCGTTTTAACACCGCAAAGCAGCCTATATCTAAAGGCTATAAAAGGTGTAAGGAATGTGGAGGTATATAGATCGGTATGATTTTGTTTTCTTCACAGATTTTATCGAACTTCGGGGTTAAATGACTTCCGTGGCTATCGAGTATTAAAAGCCGATACCCCCCCTTCGTACGCGAAAAAGTAGTAGGAATAAAGAGCTTTTTAAGCTAGCGAAGTCCGATTTTATCAGAGGTCTATCCGTTAGGACTAACCTTAAATCGCTAATCCTCCGGGAGACCGTCGAACCAAGATTCAATAAAGACTTTGCCTTTAAAAATTATATACGGCGGGAGGACCCAACTAGTAGCATTCGTACACTTAATAACTGTCACCTATTCACGATTTCTAGGCTATAAAAGAGCTCGCCGACCGTAGTATTCACTTCTCGAAATCACTCTTATAGTAGTAGTTAAACCTATCGCAAAACCGGTCTTATCAAAGTTATAAACGTCGTCCGGGTCGATCCTAAATTAAAGGATAGTTTTTTAAACAAGATTAAACCACTCCCTAATAACCTTCGGGTCTTCACATTTCGCACGCTCGTAGTTATACCGTTTCGAAAACCGAGAGGATAGGAGAGAGCGCCGTTTTATAAAATTGTATACCTATTTCTCGCCGACCGAAATAACCGGGGTAGTTCCGCGCTTTTTAAGAAGAAGATTCGCCATTTCTCGTACTATAGAAGGCCGTGGAGCAGATCCTCGGGAATCTATAGAGAGAATCCATTTTTTAAGAGATTCCTCTTCAATCTCTATTAATTTTTGAGAATTAGCGCGAGAAAACGCGCGAGGAGTGATTCCGTAAAGACGTGTCCGGAGGGTTGACTCGGGCACTTCAAAACGGCGCGCTGCTTCGCGAGTAGCGCTGATTTCTTTATTCTTAATAGCCTGGATAGCTAATAAAATCCTACCCTCTCTCTCTATTGAATTTTCAGAGGATTGAGAGCGAATTGGTGGCATGGTAGATGGTTGAATTGACTAAGTGCTAATTCATGGACGCGTTTTGGGTGGGGTGCGCAGCTGGCTTACATGCGCAGCTCGCTTACCGAATACGTTATACTATAATTATTATAGCGATAATTTTAATTTTTAGAGGAGGGGTGGGGGAAAGGGGCGATGAGTGCAATATAGAGGATAGAGGAGTCGAAGAGGAAAAAAGAGGTCGAAAGGGCGAGGTCATGTCTTTTATGTTGGAACGTTAGAGAGAGGAGGTTACAAGACAGCGGTATTGGGGGGCTAAACCCAAAAAAGGCAAAACTGACCACATACAGTAATTCACAGGTCCGCCGTTTACAAAATGAAAATGACCATATACTCATATATGTAGGGAATGGACTCGTCCATACGGTCCACCACCTTCAATATATACACACACATGGACTATGCACCCATACTAAGCAGCCAGTATAAGCAACACAGTCAATTCAAGAGAGAAAGACTCTGGGCCAAGCTATCCCAATCCGAAAAGTCGGATACTAGACGCGTCTTTCACAGCAATTCTTTCTTTTCCATACCCTATTACGCGTCGGAGTGCTGCGGTGATAAGCTGCTGGAGACCTTCATCAAGGGCCAGGTGTCTATTCGGATGCCGCTGCCACGCCATCCGCAGGCGCTGCCAGACGACAGACAAGTGGGCGACGAAGCAACGCTGCGCTATGCACAATGGCCCGCGACCAGGGCGTCACGCCACAGACTCAGGCTCACCTGCTACCCGCTACTTCTCAGAGACTATCTTCGATATACACAAGTACTGCCCGATGCCATTTTATGGACCCTATATCACGCAATCCTGTGTGATAGAGAAGACTGGCGATGATATCACAGTCTCTAAACACCCTCTAACGATACCCTTCCACTACATTTTCCGACGATCCCCTGAAAAATCCTAAACAGACTGATATTCGACTACAAAAGCAGGATCTTATATAAATTGGAACTGGGGTCTGGGCGATGCAAGAGCTGTGACTTTCAAGAGAAAGACGGAAGAGAGGGGAAAAGCCCTAATCAACCCTGAATATCCGGATTCGATAAAACAAGGATATCAATGTCCAGTGAGTCACCTCTTATTCTCACCTTCACCTAATCTTCACCTCACTTCATTTTCACTTCACTCTCACTTCACTCTCACTTCACTCTCACTTCACTCTCACTTCACTCTCACTTCACTCTCACTTCACTCTCACTTCACTCTCACTTCACTCTCACTTCACTCTCACTTCACTCTCACTTCACTCTCACTTCACTCTCACTTCACTCTCACTTCACTCTCACTTCACTCTCACTTCACTCTCACTTCACTCTCACTTCACTGTCACTTCACTCTCACTTCACTTTCACTTCACTTTCACTTCACTTCCCTTAACCCTCGCCTCACTCTCACCCTCACCTCTTTCATATCCATTAGTAACTCGGCATTTATAATATTAACCACCCAGATCACAAAGTCATCTTGAGCCTAGAAGCCCTCGCGTGCCTCCAAATTCCTCACGACTTTTGTATTTCTTCCGACGCCACTAAGATCGTCTACTCACTACGATGCACTATATCTCTAGGCCTTGAAAACCTGCCTAGAGAAGTTTGCTATAGGATATTCTACACTCGATGTTAACGCAACATGTTCAATGAGAGATATTCTAGTCAGAAAGGATACTGCGTATCGAGTTCACTGGTGCCGTTCAAATTCATATGTACCCAAGCAAACACGTAAACATCAGTTAAGACTATCGTTTACTCCTTAAAGCAGAAACATTTAATCTTCGGCTCCTGGATCCGACTCGCGCTATTTCATTTAAGATCAAGTCCATCATTCGAATCTCACCTTCAGCGCCCTCTATCCAGCGCAACAACCCACACCTACTTAACTTCGTTATTTTGAAAGCTTTATTGTGAAAACGACGTTCGTGTGCCCTTCTTATAGGCTATTGCCTTTTACCGGGCGTGTGTCCACAACGATCTGCCCGTCGAGATGTTGACTTATCTTCGAGAAGGACATTCCAAGGTTGGATTACTGAGAGGAAACATGGTAATTTGTGGAAGTGGATGAGGCAGTTGTACGACATGCACTTGCAGTAAGCGTTACGATTGTCCTTTTGCTATGATGATTCTTGTAGGTCATATTATACCTGCTGTGGCAGCAAGGCTCAAACTACCTAGATGTTTGCAAGATCAGTGAAAGTCTAAAGCGTATTTACAACGTGCTATACCTTGACAGACCTGCTTAGATGTTGAATCCAAGCATTTCATCAAACAGGTTTAATCTAAAGTTTCGAGGACTCGCTCAAAGACCGATGCCCGAATACTATCTTGGCCGGTAATTCAACACCCCAAGCGATCTTACAATCCAACCGTGTATGTTCATCACTCCCCGATGTCGAATCAAAGCACTGATACGGCTTGACAATATCTCGGTAGACAAACTCGCCCACACCACCTTCACCTAACAGAACCCATCTGCGAGCAATTTCCATCGCCACTTCATCCTCATCACGTTCCGCATCCAAAGTCAGGAGAACCCCGGCCAGTATCCAGGCGAAGGTAAACATAACTCTTCGGGCATCGGCCAGTAACGCAGCCTGTGGACGACTAGATGTCACACGAGAAAGGAATGAAGCCAGAGCCTGCTTCAATGCACCCGCAAGAGACGGTGTGCGGATCAGAGACACAACACGACCGAGCCAGCCTGACAAAATAGGCAGGTTATCTCCTTTCATCAGGAAGCGAACGAGTTCACTAGCCAGGACATTCGTGGTACCCTCCCAGATCGGATAGACCGCTGCACTACGGAGGAGGCGCGAAATGTTGAATTCAGGCTCGTCCGGTTCATCAATGTATCCAACTCCACCCATAGCCTCCTGGCATTCTTGGACGCCCACCATCGACATCTTACTCACGACCCCTTTGGATGTGGCGGTTAGGACCCGGAAGACGACTTTTGCTTCGGTAAGATCCCTTGGCATGTGTGCATGCCTCGCGGGACTGGACGGGTTTTCTATCAAGCCCATCACTGCAATTGTGAAAAAGGCAAGATTTATAGCGCCGCGATGCTTTACCTCCACATCCGCAAGGAGGCGCAGATGCATCGGGATCAACCATAATGGCTCGCCGACTGTAGTTCGTGACTTGGCGAAATTCTTCGTAATGCTAATTGCACGACGCCAGGTTGATAATGTTCCGAGAAGCGTCTGGATACGGGTAGTATTTAATAGTGGTGCGATAGTCACAATTCCCTGATCCAGATCACCAACTAGATGAGCGCGCATGCCCTTCAGTTCTAGTTCAGCGGTCGGTAATTCCTTGGTACCAAGCTTGTTCTTCAAGCGGTGGATGCGCACGCCATTAGATACTTCTTCTGGCTTTCCGTCAGCTCCGACTGATGTTTTCCGTAATGGTGCGATAAATGTGCTCAGTTTCCCGGAATCTGTCTTGGCTAAGAGAAAGGCGACGTTGGCGTCTGTCGCGGAGGAGAAGAACTTGAATCCGCTAATCAGGTAGTCGCCCTCGGCGAGGACGTCGGATGTTTTCGATTCTTGGGGCAATGGTGCGTAGGTAGCCCATGTTTCTGTGTTTTGAACGTCGCTCCCGCCTGCTCTTTCCGTCATCCACTGGCCGGATGTCCAGTAGTCGTGTCCTCTAGAGGTCAGTTTCCGGAATACAGTGTGCAAGATATGGTCATTTGGCAGATCCTTGAGACGTTGTGACAATACCAATGCCGCTCCATCGGACATACTCATCGGACATCTGTACATGGCCGACGAGGGGGCATATAAGTACACTCTTTGAGTTCGATAGTCAGTATATACTCATGCCTATGAAATAACACAAAGGACCGTAACATACGCAGCATATTGAATAGTTCGCCTATATACGCCGTATGTGTGATCGTATCCCAGCGAAACAACCCTAAAGCTTCCGTATCAGTTTCGAATGCATATCAAGAATAGACGAACGACTAACCCATGCTTAGCTCCCCATTTGCCTAATTGCTTCCATCCGTCAGTCGTAATTAGTCTGTCATACGCATACCGCTGGCCCCAGACATTGTACTTCTTGACATATGGCAGGTTGGTCTCTGCGTCGGTGTTCCATGCAAAGACTTGGGGCGAAACAGCTTCCTTGCCCAACTGAGAGAGGTGAGGTTCGATCAATTTGAGGGTCTCTGCAGGAAGATACCCTATTGTCTTCAGGTTAGATAGGATAAAAAGTGGTAGCTACGCTGGACTTACATCCTAGCATTCGTTGCAGGCTGATGTCGGAAGTGTACGTATTCGGCAATGGCCCAAGCTGGGTTAATGTTCCGGACTCTGCAGTTGCAGGAACTCGAGACTGTGCAGCCATGTTTGTATTGTAGATAAATTTAAATCTGTTTAAAAGATATTGATAATTGCAACAGATATACACGTATTTATAACCGTTTGGTATTATCAACCGCGGTCTTGGATTGAATAACCGAGAGTGGTTGGTCGCCCCTGGTCATAGTTCTTAACTGGACGCAAAATCACCGAGAAGAAGTTGATAAATGCCGACCACCCCTGTTAAGTAAACCCCGCAAAATCGCCGAGACGAGCAGGTCGTGGTGTGACTCCGTGGTTGGTTGAATTTAAGTCCATATATGCATTTCCGTGCGGGGAAGTTGCTTGTTGACCACGGCCCTTCGGCATCGCCCAGTGTAATTTGATAAATAATTCAAGGTATAAACAGTATGCACAATACTTGTAAATAAGGCAAGGAAAGGACCCAAAGACCATATGTTCCGTGCTGGGAGCAAGCTACAGACTTTGTCCTTGATTCCAGCCAAGGTAGACACCAAGCGTCCTGATCTCCCCATCCTGATTTTGATGTATATATTGAAGATGCCCTTCGCATCTACACCACGGGCGGAGGTGAAGGCGACTTGCTCGATGTCTTGTATTATAAATGTAGGCCCAGATTATCCCATAATCCCTTGTGGATGGCGCGGACTCCTGTTCATCACGTAGTAGCTGTACCAGAATCTGCGTATGCCAAGCTGTGTGAGAGCAGTTAAGGTGGCGTAGTTATTAAGCCACCGAGAAATATCTAGGTGATATTCGGCACGCACTACTTCTGTTATGGTGCGGAAGCATCGCCCGTGGTGTACTGGGGCGCCCCTCCGTGATGGTGAAGAATTGTAATATATTGTGGCGGCGAAGACGTGGGGGATGCTATTTAGAAATGCTGGGGCCTTGGACGAAAGTCAGGAAGTAGACATACATACTTGGATAATTGGCAGTTGGCTCCAGGTCATTCAACTTGTGAAAGCATCTTTTGGTAATTGGAATACACACATAATGTTTAGAAAGCGCCAATGTCCTGAATAGATAGAAATTCCGCTTAACTATGCCGATTATTTGATCAATATATTCAGTATATCAGATTGGAGCGGGGATTTATCGGCTTTTCTTGTCTCTCAGTACATCCCTTTCCCGTAGCGGCTATCGGACAATTATCGGACTACACGCCACAAAGAAAAGATGACTGTGAATATATATACTGACACTGCCAAGATAACGCCATTATACGTTCAGCCATTCAAGCCGACGACAATGCTGCCATGAATGGTTGATAAAATCAAACAGAAATCATGGGGGAATACATATATAAAAGGGTGATGTTGCGCTCGATTTCAGAGCCAAGCAGCTTACACTTATCTCTGGACGTCTGAGAGAGAACAAGAGAACACCAAAGATGAAGGCATCCTCTATTCTGTCTCTGGCAGGTCTGTTGTCCTTAGTGGATGCTCATGGATACCTGACAATCCCTTCAAGTCGTACTCGGCTTGGATTCGAGGTATGATCTCAGATGACGAATTCATGGAAGTATACTGGGCTGACCTAAGCTTATTAGGCTGGCATTGATACCTGCCCCGAATGCTCCATCCTTGAACCAGTCTCTGCTTGGCCTGACCTGGAAGAAGCACAAGTTGGTCGGAGTGGGCCATGTGGCTATAACGCCCGGGTTGGTGTTGACTATAACCGGCCCGCCGCTCACTGGGGCAACTCTGTCGTCGCAACATATACTGGAAACCAGGTCGTCGAAGTGGAATGGTGTGTCGATAACAACGGTGACCATGGTGGCATGTTTACCTACGGTATCTGCCAGAACCAAACACTAGTTGACTTGTTCCTCGATCCCAATTACCTTCCAACCAATGCCGAGAAACAAGCTGCCGAAGACTGTTTCCTGGAGGGTGAGCTGAAATGCACAGATGTTCCTGGACAGACCTGTGGATACAGTCCTGACTGCACTTCTGATAAACCATGCTGGCGCAATGACTGGTTCACCTGCAATGCTTTCAACGCTGGAAGCCGACGGGGCTGTCAGGGCGTGGATGGTGCGCCATTGAACTCCTGCAAGACAACTATCGCCGGTGGCTACACCGTTACGAAGAAAATAAAAATCCCAGACTACGACTCGGCGCACACTTTGCTGCGCTTCCGATGGAACTCCTTCCAGACGGCCCAGGTCTATCTTGGCTGCGCCGATATCTCCATTGCGGGTTCGGGGTCAGGATCGGGTTCGACTACCTCTATGACTTCTACGAGTAAGACGACCACCACAACATCGACAGCAACTACTACATCATGTGCTAGTACTGCCACCACCGTCCCGGTAACTTTCAAGGGGCTGGTGACAACGGCATATGGCCAGAATGTCTTCCTCACTGGGTCAATTAGCCAGTTAGGTTCCTGGTCTACCTCGTCGGCGATTGCTCTGTCTGCGGACTCGTATACATCGTCGAACCCATTGTGGACTGCTAGTATTGATCTTCCCGCTGGTACCACTTTCGAGTACAAGTTCTTCAAAAAGGGGTCGGACGGTGGCATTACCTGGGAAAGTGATCCTAATCGGAGCTATACTGTACCGACAGGCTGCTCCGGAACTACAGGTACTGCAAGTGGAACCTGGAGGTAGAGGGCATCCGGAGTGGGGAGACCGTGGAAAGAGAGATTGCGTACTTCAAGAGGGCTGTTGTGATGGATATGTACATAGTGGACAGATTGAAATCGACAGGACTTGATCAAGCGGCATCTAAGGATAAGCATCGACATCTAGCTGGCTTTGTTCCCAGATCACCCATATATTAGAAGCACTGTATTATATACAAGGTACTTCCCCCGATGTCCAGGGCTGCAGATTAATTGGGTTGTACCTGCCAAAATGAAATTGATTTCGTGACCTCGGGACTACTGAGGAGACCTCTCGGTATACTATACCAAGGCAGCAAGTATTAGGGGTGGAAACAGATTACTTGAGTAACTAGATGTATATGAAGATTATCGGTGTTATCATTTCCTAATATGCTAGCCTTATTTATTCATTATTTTGTTGCCGTGTGCCGAATTCCTATGGGACCTTAATCAAAAGGAATTGGGCGCAGATTCGATCCACCCATGCGCTTACGCATCTCAGCGCCCGCAGCCACCGTACTGGGTACCTTGATGCCGCAGCAATCACCGAACCAGTCTGCGCTGTCATGAGGATGGTCGTGGCCATGGGCATGGTCATGGGCATCATGCTCAACATCTCCCTCAGCAGGATCAGTCATGCCTTCAGCAGCAGGCAGGAGACTCCCGAACAAGAAATGTTGCATGATGGGAAGTTTTCCCAGCACCTCTTTAACAAACATCTTCTTCATGCCGCTTTCAACCTTGGTCCAATTCTTAGAACCAGAGATATCGTCCAGCATAGGACTATGCCAACGCAGCCCCTTCACAGTCTTGACACTATCGACCCATCGGACCTGATCCAGGTAGAGATATTTATCACCCTCTTCATCCAAGGTAGCCGTGTTGTGAATACCCAACGGAGTGATATACGGGTGTCCGACAAGCTGACTAGCACCGAACAAAAAAGGCAGGAAATGGTAGTCATCCAAACCCCAGACACCGTGCGATCCAGCAGGCTCAAGATAGTAAGCTGATTGAATCTCGCGCATGAGATGCATGTACTCGGCATAGACCTTGATCACGACGGCGGGGAAGTCGCTAGCGGGAAGAAGACCGAGCTGATACAGACATAGCAGCCACATCATGAAGTTGAGTTCGTGACCGGAGCCGTAGTCAATCCGCTCTTGTGAGCCCAGGCAGTTGATTAGATATGTCGAAACTTCGTCGGTTGCGCCAGCGTCTTTCAGCCCTAAGATGTTGGCGTGCCATGATGCGCTCTGGGCGCTTACATCGTCGCACAATGTTCGGAAGGCGGGGTTGCCGAATCGGGATCCACCCTGGTCGATTGGCGGGTTTTTGGCTACAAGGGAGCGTATCTGAGCGACGATTGAGAGGACCTTGGAGATGGATTCGGATTGAGGTTTATTCTGGAGGTCGGGGATAGAATGCCCCCGCACAGAATCACTTAGCCCGAAGACGAAGGCGAGAACAAGGTTGTGGGTTGGTGATGAGAGGAAGAGTTCATGGTCTTTAGGGGATAGGATGCGGCGAACTGGTTGCCGGAACTGGTGGTCGGAAAGGTCTGGCGGCGAGGGGAGAGGAGGGGTTGTTGGAGTAAGGTCTCGAGAATTGGGGGTTTTCCGGCGGGCATTTGACCGCAACTCAGATAGCTTTTTGGAGAGATCGACCTTCCCTGTAGGAGACGGTAAGGATGCCTGTGATGCCATTCTGTTTGTTGAGTGAGGGGGAAGGAAATTGATAAGTCGGATAAGTCGATAAGTCGATAAAGAGCATGAAGCAGGACTGACCGCCTGCCTTAAACAGAATATGACGCAACGTGCCAGAGGGCGGAAGATAATGTGTTAGTTGTAGAATTGTATGTGAAGATAAAAGCGAATGCCCGACTGAAGTAAATATCTACATACTTGACATCCATATACCACCACGTCAAGCTTTACAAAGTAGCACTGACACTTCGGACAAAGGCTTGGCCATTAGAGTGGAGCATGTGATCGCTTCCCCGGATTGGTCAGGTGACTGAGATCATCACATTGATGCACGCTTTTGCTCGAGGTCACATTATATAACACATGATGGCCGCAGCACCCCAAGAAGAGGAGTAGGAAAAGGAAATGCAGATAGCAAGGCTTTAACATACCAGACACAGCTATTGTTTCCCACTGTGAAAATCCGGTCTCGAACAGCTACTTTTCATCCTCTGTTGACATAAAACAAGCCGGCGCTTCAGACCTGCATAAACTTGGTCCCTGGCGACCTCGTATTGGACAATATTTCCCAGGAACAGATCAGCAGACAAGCACGCCATAATGAACACATTCGACTCATCGGCGCCGCCTCCGACAGGTCCCAGGACCTCTGGAGGAGCCAAAGACAACCAGTCATCGTCACGTTCGCACACAGATTCAGCCCTGTCATCGTCCTTCGGCAGCACCCGGTCCCACTCAAGCTCCTCGTCCCGAAAAAATGCGCGTAACCAGAACCCACTTCAGAACTCATCCCAGTCCAATGAGTCAACCCCAATCAACACAGCCGGTCCCGCTGAGCGCAACTATCAGTCCACAGAGAGAACAGGCCCCTCCCAGCTCAAAGACGCCCCCCTAAACAACGGGAACGGTGCCGACGGGGCCCAACCAATCTACCAAGCCCCGGTTTCCGAACCCAAACAGACTTGGTATGGTCGACTTGCAGAGCAATACGGCAGCCTCGAGCTAGAGAACAAAGGCAGTGTAGCCCGCGACCACCTCGCATTAGGTACAATATGCGCAGCCTACTATTGGAAATCCCTGCAGAAACCCTTCTAACACCCACTTCCTTTCCAACAGAACGAACCTTCCTAGCCTGGATGCGCACCTCCCTAGCTTTCGCTTCAATCGGCATCGCAGTAACACAACTCTTCCGCCTGAACAGCGCTACCCCGAAGACACAAGCCCAATCCTTTGACCTATCATCCGGCTCACATGCAGACATCCTCCCACCACACCTCGCCTCGGCTGGCTATGATTCAGCCGAGTTTCACATCACTGAATCCGCCCGTCTTCGTAGCGTGGGTAAACCCCTCGGCTCGACTTTCATCGGCGTCTCGATTCTTATCCTTGTTGTTGGCTTCCACCGCTACTTCCAGAGTCAGTATTGGATTATTCGGGGGAAGTTCCCGGCTAGTCGGGGCAGTGTGGCACTTACGGGGCTTGTGGCTGCTTCGCTGATTGTTGCTACCCTTGCAGTTATCTTGGCGGTTTCGCCGGGGGCTGTTGAGACCTAGTTCGGCGATTGGTTGCCGACTGGTCTCTCTTTTTCTCTCTTTAAATTACTTCTGCTCTGATAGTCCTCATTCGTTTTGTTGGGTTTTGCGTTTTGCGTGCAGCATTTTGCATTTTCGGGTTTCTTGAGTTCATACATACGTTCCTGTCCAGGAATGTGGGTGGCCAATTTTGATAGCGAGAGAATGGAGGACCAGGTGCATATGGGTATCTTTGTGTCTCGCTATACTGATGTTGACGATAGATTGTATGCAATAATGAGTTCAACTATACTTTAGGTAGTTCATACATGTAGATAAACTACAAAGCTGGCATACAACGAAAAGCCGATAGAAATATTTCGTTCTTTTCTGTCATGAATGCCCCGAATCCACCCGCGCCAGACCAGTCTAGGCACAATATTGGAAGCAGGCTAGAAGACAGGGGAAACTACAAGATGGACGGGAGTGTATCGACAATGATGTGGGGAGGTGGAGGCACAGAAGGAAAGAGGATAGGGGGAAAAGACCCGGGCAACATGGCTTGCAAACAATGCGAAGCAGGAAATCAGAGAATAAAAGAAAAGGAGCAGACAAAGAACCGCCTAAATACAATCCCTTCAACGAGGGCCGAGCTTGTCCAGGGCGCGTGCACCCTGTTCCTGCCACTCTTGCTTGCTCACCCACATGTCGTCCTTGTCGGCAATCTGAGGAAAATAGTGTTAGCGAGGGCCATTATCCGATGAGAAAAGAAGGAGACTAACCAAGTTGGCGAGCACGGCACCACCCAGGAACACCATGTGTCTCCGGCGCGGGGGATCTTCGATGCGGACCTTGAATTTCTGGGAAATCGTTAGCCAACTTAAATTGATACTTTTCCCTTTTGGTT